>JAPYZA010010232.1:0-10626 GCA_030522685.1 Eupelmus azureus | reverse complement strand
GAGAATCTCGAAAATGTCGAGAAATCTTGAGATATGTCGGGAAATCTTGAGAAATGTCGAGAAATCTCGAGAATTGTCGGGAAATCACGAATAATGTCGGGAAATCTCGAGAATTTTCGGGTAATCTCGATAAAAGTCGAGATTTTCGGAGATTCTCGAGATTGTAAAAGAAAAGTCGAGACGAGACCGGATCTCGTCTCGTCTCGCTTCAAAAGCTCGAGACAAATCTCGTCTCGTTTCGAACGTGGTCTCGTACATCCTTACCGATAACCATCGTGTAAGCGCGGCGGCGCCAATGTAAATTCAAAAAAATAAATAAAACTTTTGAATTTGAATTGGCGCGAAATTTTGTTGAATGTTGAAAATTTACGCTCTCAATATGTTCGAATTTTTTCAGATTTTTTCAAGTTCTCTTTTTTAACAATTGTTTGATCATTTTTTGCTTTTTTCCGTCTGGATATAATTATACTGAATATAATGACGGCAAAAGTCATGCGCAAAAAAATACTTAAAAAACATGTATACAGAGTAGTTACGGGGAGGGGCAGAGCAACTCGTAGCTTAAAAATGTCATTTTTCTACATATCTAAACTACTGTTGGACAAAAATTTGAACTTTTCTATGGAAGTCTTTTACTACCCTAATGGGGGTTCTCTTTCATTTTTGATTATCTTACTCTCTAGTAATCGTAGATTCCTTCATAGTAACAGATAATTGTAGGTTTAGAAAAGGGGCTTTAAAAATTTTTATAATTCTTCTTTTAAGCTTTCTTTACAGAAAAATTCCCATATTTTTAGGAGCTTAGATTCGATAGCCATTTGTAAGGTTTAGCATTCCGTTGAGTCCGTACCCAACTATAAAAACTAAAAACCGATTTTTTTTTCATTTTTCTTTTTACCGAAAATGTAAAGGAAAACGTCCGACATCATTCTTATCTTACTTCTTAGTAAGCGCAGGTGCGTGCAAAAATTCTGTCTTGCAGCACTTTTGATTTTTTACTAACTTATAAAAGAAAATATTTTTAACGGTTATCGCGATTATAAATTAACCTATTAAACTTTTTATGTGCAACCATTTTTCATCAACGATCTCGATCATTTTCTCAGGAATTTCTTCAGTTTGAGAATTCTGAGTTGAAGATGATCTACCATCATCACAAAACCTTTTGTCAGTCTGGAAGCTTCCTTTATCTGACAAGCCTTTTTGTTCTAATTACGCAGCATCTTTATTTGGTGAAATATTCTAACTAACCTCTTTATCTCTCGCATTGTAAATTTTATTTACCTTCTCATCAACCTTTTAAATTTCTTTTAGTAACTTCTCAATATCTCCTTTGACGCGTGATTACTTTTTAAATTTTTCTGTAATCTTTACTTATAAAACCTAATCAAAGACAAGTGGACTCTGTAACACGTTTATCGCCTCGCGTACTTATTCCAATAGAAAATGAGATTTCTAGCACGAGATGGGAGGAAAGAGTCGCGAAATTTGGACTCTGGATGTGCGCGCCCCCTAGCGGAACGAAGAGATATTACTGTTGTAAAGTATATATAAGAGAACGAGGATGAAATATAATTAATAATTGAAAACCGCTACGTGACAAATATGTTATTATAGTTAGTACAGTTATAACAATGTAATCTCGGAATATGCTTTAAAGTAAATGAAAAAAGAATTTTTAAAAATCTCTCGTACTGTAATTACTGATTCATGCAGCAATACCGCTGGTATTATTACTGTTACTTATAAAGAAAATTCAAATCCGTTTTCGGTTTAATTTGCGAGCATATTTTGCCTTTATTTCGTAGCACTATAAACACTTTTAAAAAATCTGTTTAAAAATTAACATTAGACTACCTTTGTTCCAAGAGGAAAAATTACAAAATAGCGCAAAAAAAGAAAAATTCAAATCATATCCTTTCCAAAACTAGTTATCCAATGGCCTCTTATTTTTATACAGCTAAAATATATACAAATTACTACTTTTTCCAAAGACCCAGCTCTATCATTTGAAAATATCGGATATAAATTAAAATGAAAAAGTTATATATCTCGATTTTTCTAGAGTTCTTACTTTATAAGTATTCGATCAGCTCTTTTAAAAGCACGTTTTATTATTATCTACACTATTGTTCAGAATGCTTCATTAGTTTTTGTATTGTAAACAGAAAATTGAAAAAAAAGACGAGTTTTGTAATTTATTGTTTGTTGTAAATTTAGATAATATTATAATAATATAACTATGTATATAGGACCCAAATCAACCATTTCTATGCTATAATGCTTCACTTATATAAACTAATACATTTACGTTTTAGTGCACGAAATTTATGACGTCTATAGAAATAAATGAGAGCTTATTTTTGTTAGTTTTATTTTCGTAAAATTAATTTAATATTGATGTAAACAGAATTGTTTACGTTGGAATAAGATTTTCTTGAAATAATATAAAAAGTATTTATAACTTGAGTTTTTCAAAGTATTAATGTATACTGTTAAGTAGCTTTCACCATACTTTGGCACATAAAAACGCAGCCCAAAAATTGAGCCTAACGCGTGATTCAAAAGATTTGAGTACCATTTTCAAAATTATCAAAATTATCAAAAATTTAAAAATTCAACCAAAACAGATAATAAACAAATGCAAGCTTAATAAAATTTCGATAATTATTTTTTAAAACAGCTAACAAAGTGCATTCAAAAATTCACTGGAAAATCGATGCGTTTTTATTTTGTGCTTTTATCCAATAGCATCGTTAAATTATGTTTTTCTTTATTTCGTATTTGAACTATTCCTCTAGTTAGAAATGTTACGATTTAAGAAAATTTAGATAATATTTACAAAATATTACAAAATAAAAAAATTTGATAAAATAACTCCAAAAATTTCATTAATAAAAAATCTATTGCGTAAATCAAAAAAATCTAGTTAACTTACAAAGGGAACTAATGTGAGACTCAAAAAAAAATACACTATACATCGTCGTAATAGTCTTAGGTATCCAGTTTTGAACGGCCATAAGCCTACTATTATTTGCAGTGTTTTAATTAGCTTAAAGTAGTCACTTTCGAAAACACTTTCAATTTTTTTTACGTTTTTATCACGATTATTACTACTCATTTTTTAAGGACTATTTGCAACAAATCGAATCCAGTTAAAATTTTGAGATAGCTTGATTTATTGCTATCGGACGTAAAATGAAGAAGGGGTAATATAATAGCTCCCCTCTCTCTATCTCTCTGATTGCTTTTACGAAAGCGATTTATGCAATTACCTATGTTAGTTTGGAACTATTACGGCAATTATGAACTCTCTAGTGTTAAAAAGTGCAATCGCTAACTGACAGTGCCTACTTTCAATCCATAGATAGTATAGGTTTTTTATTTACTACAAAAAATATTCATTTTAGAAGCAAATTTATTTTATTTCGCCCTGTTTGATTTCAAAGTCTGTAAATTGCAAATAATATAAAGTTATATTTTATAATATTTAAAATAAAATTTTGAATTAGATATTCAGATAAAATTAGCTCTTTTAAATGCACACAAATTCATCCGATTGGAAATGTTCGCTAAAATGGTGCAAATACCTCATAATCGTATCGATTATATTTTCACTATCCAGGAGAGTGGCTGAGGTGTGGGTCACAGATCTTGACGAAACTTTGGGATATGTTTCTAGGTATCAAAAAATGAACAAAGACGCAGCCGTACGACCTAACGTTACGGAAAACTTAACTTAAGCGCGTTTGAAGTCTTATTTTACAAAAAATCCGGAAAAAAGCTTCTACTTGAGATGTGAATAATTCGGTCGAAAAATTTCCTCAATAAATTTTCAATAACGTTTCAATTACATTTTGGAATCAAATTAGAGAAAGCAAACTTTAATTTACCGTTTTCAGAATTAAGAAATAACAATTAGAACAAAATTTATGTTTATTTTAAGTTAAGAAATTAATGTACACCAAAAATCATCTCAATTTCGCAGGGCGGTAATTTTTGGTACTTTCGTTGATCAACTTAAAACAAACATAACTTCGGTTCTACTTGTTATTTCTTAATTCTGAAAACGGCAAATTTGAGCTTTAGGAAAAAAAATTCATTAGTCAATTCTACATCACGTCTTCGTGAACCTGTGAAGGTAATTTAGTAAAATGTAAATTCTGTTTAGAAATTATATGTATAGATATATGCATGTTTCTGTAAAAAAATTAATAAATAAATATAAAGACAGCATATTTTACAAAAGAATAAGGAAATGGATTTGTGGACAAAAAAGACAGTGTCATCATAATAATAAAAAATTTTTGGAACAATAATCAAATTTTTTTATTCAAAATATGATTTTATAATTATTTGTATGAATAATTCAGTTTATTTCATTAAACAATTAATGTAATTTGCTTTTATATGCAAATTTATAAAAATATACTATTTTACTATGTATTTCTGACATTAAATATTTTCCACAACATTTAATATCTTTAAAAATACATAGAAATATCAACACTTCGCAAGACCCAAAAAGTGATTAAAAAATAGTAGTAACAATAATTTTATGTTCATTTTCGAAATGATATCGCTACAGTGACATATGAAACAGTGGTTTTAATTATCTGAAAAATAAAATTTTTTTCAAAAATGTTGCAATATTGAGAGAAATATTTAGATATTTAAAAATTTTGTTGAAACATCTTTTTTTATTTATTTTTTAATTCATTTTTAGTCGCTTTTTCTCTCTTAAAAAGTAGATAAAAATTTATAGATGTTACTTATTTATAAATTGTCGTATAAATATCTATAATTATACTTACACATCCAAAGTTTTCAAAATTCATAATGTATAATCCACCAGCAGTGAATTCAGAAGGTTTTATACACCTTAACATTAATATCGTAAGTAATTTTTTGGCTTTTTGTGAAATATTGTACCACTCACATGTGTATCTGTTGAAAATGAAAACGACGTATTATAGTATTTATAAAACATTATGCAATTTTATGAACATATGATTTTGAAAATTTTGCTTTTGAAAGCTTTATTTTTTGCTTTACTCTAAAAATTCCCAATTACCTATGAAAAACTTCATTATATTTCATTTAAAATATTTTTAACCTGTTTAAAATTTTTTTATAGTTTCTACAAAAATGGTTAATATTATATATAATAATATATAATATGATAATATATATTATGATAATATATATTATAACAAATCATTCTGCTTTATCAGTACTGTAAATCATTTTACTTTCTTGTGTTATTCAATTTTTATGTAATGAATGCTGAAATGCTAGTATATAAAATTTAATTTTTGTATTTTGTAAAGTTTAATACAAATTTTAACCATTTTTTAAAATTATGATATGAAATATAAAAATTGAATAATATGATCCAAAAGTTAAAATAATTATTTAAGTATCGGGAATCATCATAATTTCAAAAACATTTCATAAAGTCTACATATTTATATTATTTTTCTTAATTCAAAATAAATTTCAGTTAATTTAATAATTATCTTCAAACATAGTAGTTTTTAATACAAGAACCAGAAAGTTATTTTAACGTTGCCCGACTGAAGCAAGGGTAAAGAAGTTACATGAGGTTAAAATCACTTTCTCTTCCGAATATTAAACACAAGTTTTTCGTACAACATACGTAAAGCTTGTTTTAACATACGTACTTTTTTCAAGCATGAATGAAAGCGAGTTTCACGACAGGCTGCGAAAAAATGTTTTCTACTCAAATCTTTGGTCATTTAGTTTATGTGAATCGTAAATTAAGTTTCGCTTAATAAAATAAAACTAGATAGTTAAAGCTAGTCTTCGACATAAGACCGAAAGTGTGAATCTTCAGAAAACATCAAGAGGTGAACATCTTTGAATTTTTTAAAAAAATTTGGGAAGTACTAATTTTTATCGAAATTTTAACGGATGTTACTTTTTATTAGGAGCATCCATAAAAATACTAAGTTACTATATGAATACAGATTATTTTTTTAAGTAATATTGCAGTAAGTTTCTAATCATAGTAAAATATATTTTCAGATATTTGTACAGAGTCAAGGAGTGAATCCATGTGAAAATTTACTCCTTATAAGGAGTAAATTTTTTGATTTTTCAAGATTTACTTCTTATAAAGAGTAAATTTTTTGATTTGCCGAAATTTACTCCTTATAAAGAGTAAATTTTTTGATTTCACGAAATTTTAAAATATATTCATTATAAGGAGTAAATATTACTAAGAAGTAAATTTTTACATGGATTTACTCCTTAACTTTTAGAGAATAGAGAAGGACTATATCAATTTTCAGTAAAAAAAATAATCTTTAAATTAAAATTTTCGATTTAATTTAGTTATTTTAAATCAAATTTCTTTTAAAAACTGTCTTAAAAGATAATAATATCAAGAATAATCTTTTAAACTTTGAATTGTACCATGCCATGCCATTTTTTTTAATTTAAAAATGTTTTACACTTACATAGATCTAAATAGATTATCACTTTGATTTATAAGTATTTGTCCAGGCCAACTCAAGTAAAATAAATGCATAAGAATTCCAAATATTATTATAACTAATCTTGATATATCATAAAAACTAGTTAAACTCATCATCTGCAACAAAAATTATCAATAGTAAATATTAAAGAGATTAAAGTACATAAGTAATATATAGATCTAATACAAATATGAATATGATCTCCATCTTTTCACTAAGACTTCAACTAACATTTATAAATAATAGCAAGTGAGTCTGATTAATTACAAAGATGGAAGAAATCCACTAACGGTTATATAAGGAATTGAAAATAATTTAATACTGAAGTTAGAATAGCGTACGTTACGGATTCTAAATTTTGCTGACTTTAGAATTAATATTGATAATGTTCATAATTATAATTATTTGCTCAATTCTTTTTATAAAAATTTAATGACTATAGTTTGACTGTTTATTTTTTATCTGATTTGCAGAAAAGATACAATCTTTTTTTATTATTTTTGTTTGCAAACCTAACCAATTTTATTTTTATTAAAATATTAAATATTATTAATATTTTTGAATTATAATATTAATAAGCTATAAATTATTTAGAATCACGGTAATAAAAATTAATGATATTTATAAATTCACATATAATTCAAATTTAACATTGAAGCTAAAGTTATAGTGGTTTGTATTTAGGCACTAGTAGATTACATAAAATAGTACCTATTTTATACATATTTTAAATTTGATAGTATCTCCCGTTGTTTAAATTTAAATCATTGCAAGGATCAAATTATCTTGTACAGAAAAAAATGTTCAAAAAAATTTTTGTATTATTTCGTTAATAATTATATTTATCATTGTTATTAATTAAACAAAATTTATTTTTAAAAAAGAATAGCGGTAAAAACCAGCCTCTCGCATAGGTGTATCGTACAAAATTTTTTATACAACGTACGGAAAGCTTATTTTTTACCATAGCGTGCCGAAAATGACACTTTCGTTTTCAGCATGAAAACTAAAAAGTGATAATTTCGGCACGCTAGCAAAATAATATATTACGCACCTAGGTAAGTAAAATATTAAGGAGTGCAAAGAACATGTAAATTACCTATGGCAAATATGTGCTAGGGGGTCACCATTTTACCTATCTTGGTGTGTATATTATTTTTTACCATACTTACTTAGTTTAATATAGGATATGTTAAAAAGTAGTATATGTATCTCTATTAATCTATTATTAATAAACGCGTTATTAGTCAAGCGTGTAGGAAATAGAAATTTGTATCAAAACTTATGTATCCATCAGCTTCCTTCTAATTTTATTAAAAAGCATAAGCTTTGTTTAATAATAAGATTTTATTATCTTACTTACCACAACGGCAGAAACACAAAAAAATAATATTGTAGTTCCCATTATTATAAGAAATAATAGTGAGTATGAAGTTTCAATCAGCTGAATAAATCTAAATAAATAAAAAAAGGAATATAAATTATAGTTAAGTACATAAAAAACAAAATAATTTATTATCAAGAAAAGTGGATTGTTAATAAGCAGAAATGGGTAAATTTAGTATTTAATTCTTTAAATACAAATTCAAAATATATATTGTAAAATTTAAAAATGTATTTGATCAAATACTACCTATATTTAAAATATTATATTTTAAATACTGTATTTTAAATGCATCTAGCACAGAAAGTATTTAAAATACGTATTTTCAAATACTGTATGCCCATTCCTGTTGTAAGCAATTTCTAAATAAATTTTTTTATGTGCATTTATGTATAAGCAATTTAAAAAAAAACAACTTTTCCTGGTAGAAATATCAATGGTAGACTAGCTAGAAATTAACTAAATCTGTTAAAAATTAGCTAAAAATTATCTAAAGTCCTGCTAACCAGGACGACTTTTTTAGCAGATTTCTAGCTAGAAACTTGCTTATTTATTTATTTATTTTTTTTTTTAATATTATTAATATGTTTATACTTAGTCATTAGACATTAGAATAATATAATTATTGTTGAACATAAAATCAATGTAGTAAACTTTTGGATCTTATATCTTTATCTTTATCTCTTTCGGTTATTATACGATCAAATATATCGTATAATAACCGTATATTTTCAAAATTTATTTGTGCAATATTTATTTCTCAAATTACTATAAGAATCTTTTTATTAGACATCACGCGTACCATTACCATTATACACCAACTTTCTACTGTGAAATTTAATTAAAAATATAATTCATTATAATACAATATAATATGTCCATTTCTGATGCTATTACATGTACTACATACATGGTCGATATATAAAAAATTTATATTATAAAATAATAGATGGATTATTGTACAAATGTACGACAACGCGTTTTAGAAAATAGATTTTACATACATTATTAACGGTGTTACGCTATAGTTTACAATTTTTCTCGAATTATTAATAGATTGTTTAAACCTTTTCGATTTAATGCTTTCATTAGATTTTATTAAAACTTAATAATATTATATCAACGGAATCCTTACTTAACTGTAAAGCATCTTTATGTAAATAAATCGCTTCAACAATTTTGTTATAATCGAAGTTAGTTTTTCTATCTGAATTTAGAGTTGCTACTTTGAGTTTATGGCTGAAACATTATAAATATAATTATATGCTACATATATTGTTGTAGCAAAGTATTAAAGGGCGCGGTAGCGCCCTTGATGGAAAGTATATAAATACATAATTTTATAAATTTTTATATTGAAAAATAAGCGGGAATTTTATAGTCTAAAGAAACCCTTAATAAACATTTAATCGATAACATAAAACTAGATTAAACAAGCTTCAATTTTTCGTTTTCACAATTACGAAATAATAATTAGAACCAAAGTTATGCTTCTTTAAAGTTGAGCAACAAAAGTGCATCACAAGCCAAGAGAGTTCGCTTAGTTGCGCTACAGAGCGTGTATCTGTTGGAGTTAGTAGATTATTACTTTTTTAAACAGTTGTAACCAGAACTTTTTTCAGGCAATGGGAAAAACAGCTGTGGCCAAGGATTTGTTAAGAGATTAGTGAGAAAGTTACGTAAAGCTAGAAAAACCATTTTAAACACATCTGTGTTGTTACATTGTCAAAAACTGTACCCTTCGAAGATACAGTAATGATCGTTTCTCGTACGTCGACACAAGTAATCGTCCGAAAATTGGTCCAGTAAGAGGTTTAAAGGAATGTCATGCGTTATTTGAAAGTCAAGTATAAAAAGATGCTCAGAGACGTATGCGATTGTGATATAGCGAACATTTAGTTGAGAAACACTGATATGAGAGAAAGGTGATGGAATTGTGATGCGAATTTTTTAAATTCCACTCAACTTTCGATTAGCATTAGGGCTGCTCTCGAGTTTCATTTTTATATATTTCTTTTTAGCAGAATCGAGTAAATCAGAGCTCTTTGATCGAAGTATTCTATATTTCTTCTATATGATGGAAACGCCTTTGTATGCTTCAACGCGACATTTCGTGAGATCTCTGAGTTCCAGACTTACGCAGGGTTTATGTTTAAATGAGAGAAAGCTGGTTTTAAGTGGAGCCATGTTATTAAAGGATGTAAGGAGGGTAGCGCTAATGTTGGATTCAAACAGGTTTACGTCTGCATTTATTGTGAGACTTGAGCGAGACTTGATTAGGTTCTTAAAAGACATGGACTAACAGAATGCATGTCTATATTGAAATCACCAGTGATAACTACGTTATCATAATGAGGTAGAAAAATTATGATTAAAGAAGCGAGTAGAATATGTGGCACGAGGTCAACGATAAACAACCGAGCATACAATTTTTTATGTTCCATTTATTAATGCAACTATTAAAAATTCTTTTTTATTGCTTTTGGTAATAAATGTGGACATGTTTCCCACATTTATTGAAAAATATTTGACAAAAGTTTGAAACTTTAGCTACATGTTTATGAGCAATTCCACAAAAAAAATCCCTTTAGCGGTTCCGAAAACTTCAAAGAAAACAAATTTTACCTACATCAGGGCGATCGTTTTTTTCTTGTTCTATGGGTCATATAATGGACGAGAAAAATACTCTACACACGATTTTTAAAAACTTATTTTTTTTATGAACAAATTAAGATTTTAATC
>JAPYZA010010230.1:0-11985 GCA_030522685.1 Eupelmus azureus | reverse complement strand
ATATGTTATACTAGAAACAGAAAGATTTTGAGGCTATAAACTAAATAAAAATTTGACCTTATTTCAAGGAAAAGTCGGCATATTTGGTTTATATATCATGAATGTGTAGGTTTAGGCACAAACGATGGTTTTAAGTAAAAACAAACAATTTTTTTTTAGATTTGTAAGCTAAATAAAAATTATATTATTTCAATTTCAATCATATTTCAATCGTATTTCAATTCTAGCTGAAAAGCCGATATAATCATGTACATACGTATACTACGTGTATAATTTAAAAACTTTTTTATTTGAATAATAGGTATTGTATTTACATAGTATAATGAGTGCTTCAGAAAAAAATTTAAGTCAAGAATAATTTTAAATGATCAAATAAAATTAAATATTGTATAACTATTATAACATCTTACCATTCCGTTGAACGCTTGAAAAAACATCTAATTGAGATTTTTTACTAAGAATTTCAAGTTTTTCCTCTCTAAAAAAATGAGAGAACAAAAACCACGCTCACGTATCATGACAATAACGTTACGAGTAAAAATGATTTTTTTTCGTATAAAATACGTGTCGTTTTCGTTTTTACTTTTATTCTCGTGGTCGATCCACGTTCACTTCCACGATTTCGCATGCCAAATTTGAAAGCTCAAAATTTCAAGTCACGAAATAACAATATATTCAAAAAGAAATTATTCAGAATATATGACCGTTTTAACTTTTAATAGAGTGATTTCGAAAGACAAATTCCTTTCAATCTGTCTTAGCTGAACTTCTGATAAGCGTCTGACGGAGTTCGTCGAACTAGATATAAATATTCGCAGCGCGATACGGCCAATGACGATGAAGCGGCGCGTTTCAAAGCTATACGAAGAAGGGGAGGGACTCCGGCTAATTTGTACAGTGACCTCATTAGATCTATCCTCTTTCGCGTTTTCCTTTTTTCACGTTACATTCCCCAGGGGATTGGTAGACTTAAACGGTGCCTGACAAAGTAATGTACGTAGATAACATTAAATTTAGTGATCTAGTTTTTTGTGATAAATTAATAGTTTTAGATCTTTGTTTGTAGTTAATAATACCAATAGTTTGTGTACTATGTAAGATGTTGAAAGTCACAATTTTAATTTTTATTTGAACTGTTCGGAACTATATTATAATAATGTTATAATTTAATAAGAACGCTACTGGAAATAGCTTTTAAAATTTTTTTTGAGAATACTGTATTAATATTAGTTTGTTAGAAGGTAAATTAGTGCATAAACTAGAAAAGCGAAAAATTTTGTTGAATAATATAAAAAAAACTATTACTTAAATCTTTTATTTTATCAAAAAATTTTCGTAAGAATGTTCAATTTTTCTATTCTTATAGAGTAATTTATTTGGTCTAAAACTTCAGATTTTCATGTATGCCACGCACAATAAGATTACAGAAAAATATCTGAAATGCCTTATATGAAACACATATACCGAAATGATTTCGAGATCCTCGAAATTGCGTGTACGTACGGAAAAGGAAGCGGAATTCAATTTTAGAACAGAATACCAATTTTCACTTTAGCAAATATATGGGTTATTTACGGAATCCCTTGCCCTTACGTAATCGAATAACGATTTTAAGTTAGTGTACGCGTGCAATATTCTTCTCCGTTCACAGAGCTATTAGGGCTAATTGATTTTGAAGCGCCCATAGCTATTCCTAGGAATATTCAGATGATAGAAGAAAGTAGGTGCATAATTAACATTTTCCTCGGAAGTTACAACAAAGGAGTGGCAATTCTAATATTTATTGGTATTTAGTTCGTATTTACGAAAGAATTAATTTTATAGTCAGGTATTTTAATATTATTTTTTATTGTTAATTATTGTAGGATTTTCAATTTCAAACTCAGGACAGCTCGACAATTTCTTTAAAGGGAATTAATCAATTGATATTAGTCACACCCGCTTCATTCATTCTCCGATTCATTATTCTCATCCTAATTGTTAAGGTAACTCGATCAAATTCGTTATTCAATAGTCAATCCGATCATTTCCAATTTTTAAGGCCTTTTAATTAGATCCTGTAAAAGCTAGGCGATCCGAGAAGCGAATTTCCTCGCTGAAACAAACAAGGACGTCTATTTCCGCGCTAAATCGACGTGCGCTCGCTTTCAGCGTACTTTTCGAAAGTAAAGTCACCCTGTTTCGCCTCTACCGGTATTATATTTCATTAAAAGTAAACTACGCCCTGTGTGCGCCGAGCAAAATAAAAAGGGGAAAATTAAAAGGTGTGTATAGGAACTTTAGCCGAATCGAGGCACCTCCTGCCTCGACAGAAGTTTTCATGGATAAAAGATTGGCGCAGTAAATGATCTGTTCGTCGTTAATAAAAGAATTCGACTATCCTCTATGTAAAATTAATTAAGAATTCCTCGTCACGATTCTAAACGTTTTGATAAAAATTCTTCTCAACGGATCATCCGACAGAATGAAAAATATCGAATGTTGTTTGTATTTTAGAAATTTAATTAAAAAAATTACTTGAATTTCAACGTACGGGGATCCGTGTGATAAATTTCGTTAACTTTAAAGAGAGGATTGTCGGCAGATTAATTTTTCATGATTATATAGGAGAAATATTTTCATCTACGTACTGTAAACTTTCAATACTGCAAAGTGAATAATTAATTGAATGGTATCGGACATTTTAGGCTCGTTTTCTGAGACCCTAAACCATTGGAGCAAATAAATTGAATCAAAACGATCTAATAAACTCCCCTCTCCCTGTATTAAATAATACATATTTACGTAATAAACACACTAGCATATCGAATATTAATCAAATAAGTGTGTAAGTGTTAATCGATTGGACTGTCAGCCTACGCTATGAAAAGATGATGGAATTACTTATGAAGCAAATGAAATTTTATTGCAGTAACTTTCACGAAGTTAATAGTAAGAATTCATGGTAGTAGGATCAGATATTTAATATATAATTTTTTCATTAAGAATTTAACACATTGTTTTTACAAAATTATACATTTAGAATATTAACATTGTAACTATACGTTTGTTAAAACTGTAAAAAAGCATACTGAGATCAAACAACTACATTTCTATTATTAAGAACAAAAAAAGCCTGTTATTAACAACAAAGCTTTCAGCCGTAAAAAAGCTCTTTCATTATTAATAGCGAAAGAAAAATATACTCCCCAGGCACAATCTCCCAACACAAAAGCTCGGCTCAAAATCAAAAATCGATAAGGCTTCGCTGTAAGGACACGCACCTGCGGGGCTCGTGAATAGAGAGAAAAAGAAAGCGACCGAGGATGAAAACAACGCAGCGTGGCCCTCCGGAATTTGTCGAGTCATCTCCTCTTGGAGGAAAATGCGCCGAGCGCGCGAAGCGGCAGCGACGATAATTTATCGCGCAATATAAAGCCAGCCGCTATGTTGCGGCGTCGCGTTACACGCGCATCGATCGCCTTCTCGAAATGTGATTTACACACCGTCGGCTGTAATGCATGCAGCGGCTCTGACCCGATGAGTTAATGTAGGATGCCTGCACCAGAATTATTATTTTTTTTTAAGTTATTTATTTTTAAGTTTTTTTGATTGAGAGCATTACGAATGATTGGATTCAATGTTCTAGTAGTGATTTTGTTTCGCTATTTCAGTAACGATTTTATGGATTGAAAATATATAATTTGAACGAAAGTGAGACTAACTGGACCAAAGAAATATAAGAGAGTAATGATTAGTATTTGACAAAATTTTTATTTGATTGCTAATTTAAATCCTAAGATTTGCGTCATTTGAGTTAAATATATAAAATAAACGATGACCTAAATATTGGATAACAAATTTTATTTTTTATGACTCAAATGAGAATAAAAATATATTTTCGAACATTTTTTTATATATTTCAAATGTAGTTAAAATTATTTATTTCTAAGATAAAAATATCTTATTTTTCATAAAATAAAACTGTCTATCAATCCATTATTATTCCCTAAATACTTTGCTCTACATAAACAATCCACATCCGAATATTGCAATAAAAAATACGGAAATCCCCAACCAACCATGAGCCTTGGCGTTTCTGTGCCTCACTTTCCATTAGTCTCTTCCGTAATAAAAGGCAAGAATCAATACAAACCCACATAATTTTCGATCATTCGCTCGCAATCTCTTAAAAACCGCCTCGAAAAATATCGCCAACGCCCTCCCATTTACTCTCAATTAACTCCAGCCGACGGATCCGCTAAGTTCTCTCGGTGGTGCGCACAATATACGACAAAGAACGTCGACTGACAAAAAAAAGCATAACAACGAAGACCAAGAGCCGCCCATTCGGTGTGTGCTCTCGGCGCCGTTCTCGTTAGGCTATTGATTTTGCGTCAGTCAAGCTGTCCCCAACGAAATAAGGCGGAGATTTTTCTGCTTCCTACGCGCGTGTGATTCCTGGACGGGTGTGCAAAAATGTTGCTCGTCCAAATTCTTTTGAGCTTTGGCTCTCGTTTTTCTAACGGCTTGTGATGCTTTCGATGTAGCTGAGTCAAGTAGAGTATCTTTTTTTCAACGAAATATTTGAAGGAATACTTTAGTTATTAGGTCGATCGAACTTGTCACTAGCAGTAAGTAGTAAGTAGTAATGCCCGGACGTGATCAGACGTCAGAGGATCATGATTCAAAGATGAGAAAAACATTTGCGCTTAGCGGTTGTTTTAAAAGAGGTGCATTTCATTCCACTAATGCTGTCTTCGTAAAAAACGCAGAACTTATACGATCGAGTGCGCATGCAAATTCTTTTATTGGAAAATTCGTTTCAATGTTGAATCTCTGGCAATCTTCCTGAAAGCCTTGTCCGATATCAGAAAGCTAGAGGAAAAATCGCCATTCCTCAGGGACGCGAGGAAGGAGAATGTTTATTTAGGCAAAGAAACAAGAAGCACGAAATTAGAAAGGTGCACGTAAAGCAAGTCTCTTTTTTATATTTTCTTTTTTCGAAAATAATAGGTCAATGAGCATCCTGAGATGTTAGGCTCATTTACATTCTGTTCTTTTTACCTTTGTGTTTATTTAAAGGACCTATGATAAGTCTATGGAAGCACGATAATTTTGATTGTTGAAACTGTAAAGATTCATCTACAATAATTATTGGAAAAATAAAAGATATTTTCCTTTTTAAAAATGAGAGGAAGGATTTATAATAGCTCTCCGTATTTTTACTTAAAAGGTATCCAAATAATTAGAATTTTTACAAAAGGGATTCTCAGAAAAATTCACTAAAAAAATTAAATTCTTTCGTAAATTAATTCTAATAGTTCTATCATAATTTAAAAAATGTATTAAATTTTTTATAAAAATATTTTTTTTACTCTAATTGGAATGGGGTAACTTCCAAGCCGTTGCGAGAACGAAGTTGCCGCTTTCCGGCTCCATTGAGCAGAAAAATAGTATACACAGCTTGGCCAGTAAAAAAGAAAGCCTCAGATCACATGTTTGTAACAATGACATGATCTGTGTTCTGAGTCGTTTCTTTTTTAATAACCTAGTAATATACTATGTAAGATACTATTATCCTATGTAATATAATATTTTTAAAAACCTCTTCTTAATCACAATTTTTCTGTTTTCTGTTACAGGTAAGTGTCAGATACGAAATATTTCTCAATGCAGCTACTTTCACGTAAGTCCAGAAGAAATTTATATACTACATAATTATATAGGGAGTTGGATAAGATAGTCTAAAATAGTATATTATGTACCAAGGGCGTAAAGTGAGCTTTTTTAGACCGAGTGTGAAATTTGCGACACGCCGATTCCAAAACGGTACTTTAGACCCACATTTTAGGTATCGAAAAACGCGAAAATCGTGCATGTGTTACAAAAAATAATTTTATGCATGAATAATATTATTCTTTCAAATGTTTGATTGCTTACCAAACAATACAAACAATTCAAGATATTTTTGGTTGAAATGACAAATCACTTAATTAGAGCTTCTCAGGAGATTTTTTAATAGCATTTGATATATATTTAGTCGCAATAAAAATAACTTTAAAAACTTCACTAATCGTCACGCTATAATGTATATCTTGAAAGCAGCAAAACAATAACTAATAATAACTAAAAAATTAATCTTTTAGACGTAGGTTATCACTCTATAAAAAAGTTATACTTTATTTTTAAATTTGAAAAAGTACAAATCAAATCGTTTTGACAATTTCGTTTAAAGCCCATGAAAATCCACAATTCTTATAATAAAACAATGACTACTCATATTTTGGCCGTCTTCCAGGTCAAAAACGCCTCTTTACCAATCACTGCATGACTACCTTCTTATTTGCTCCTAGAAATTTCCCAAAAAGTATAAGTCGTTTTCTTCGATTTCCGCTTCGTGTCTTGTTTAAACTCGCCTCTCCGCGACATTTTCATTTCGGTCTTCTATGCATACACACATCCACATGCGCGCGCATGTATACACATACACATGCATACAGAAGCATACACACGCATGAACATCGAAGTTCGGTAAGAGCTCTAGAGACGTCGAGACAAACTTCGCGTCCCCGTTTTATCGTCCCCTGTCCCGTATATAAAATCGTGCAATTGGGTCGACTGAGGCGAGGGGAAAAACGAAATTTTCGTGAATCGCTATTGATTTTTTTCGGTGATTGTTGAAGATACGAAGAGAAGTAATAGTAAAAGTTACTGTTTTAATAATAAATTGGGGCCACTCTTTTTTGCTAAAAATGAATATGCGTATAGGAAAATTCATCATGAGTGCAACATTTTTTGCCATAAGATGTAGGAGAATGTGCTACTGCTATGGTAGTAGAATGAAAATTTTGAAATAGTTATAATTCCTTATTATAAATGCATGTTTTTTATGATATATCCAATCAATAATTAAAAGTAGTAATTTTTACTACGTATTTTATCTCACAAGAAGAGACTATTCCACCTATGGATTACGGATTTTTATGAAACTTTGCAAAATCATTTTTTGGCCTAAAATATGAGACACGTGTCTAAGCGTTTTATTATATAGACCCTGGAGTTATTATTATTGTTTTTTCAATTTTACTGATCGAAAATTTGCCATAAACTTTTTGCACGTTTGTAACTATTAGGATAAAATTTTGACTGCCTATATGATTTTTTATGAATTATTTTTTAATACATATAAAGTTTTGAATTATTGAACTAATTTTATATGCATACATAATTTGATATTTGTTCGTGGCCTTTATGAAAACACTCTTTTAAATAGTAGCAGTAATACAGTGTAAATTTATGGCAGATTATCAAAAAATAAGAGCTAATTTTAAAAATGATAGTGCATATTTTATTTAAATAACGAAACAAATGTTATGAACAAAAAAAGTAAATACGTAAAAACGGCTTATATTTTATCTATGAATGAAATGAATATCTCATTTTGCTCTATCCTCTTCGGCTTGCAACATTGAAAATATTGCAGCGTTCCTATGTTATATATGTTTCTCTATATCCTTTCTAGACAGTTATAACTGTAGCAACATATTGAACAACACATTTAGAATTTTTCTTTCAAGTATCTACGTATTTTTATGAAATTTTATAAAATAAAATAAATAATTTAAGTTTAAATAACGCCATATTTTTAATCTATTAAAGAATTAAATAATTGAATTACAAAAAGCAATATTTCGGAAAATGAGACTATATCAAGAAAATTTTCTAGTGTGGTATCATTTTATTTAATAATAAATATTTATTGTTATATTTTATGTTTAAAATTGCTAAATATTATTTTATATAAAATTTTATCGTTTCAGAGGAGCTCTGACGTAATTGCTATTTTTCATACCATCCTTGTTTAACTCTATTTTCCGGTGTCGATAAAAAAAGTTAAATAGCTCATGTATAATTGATAATTTTAATTATTTCGAAAATAGAAAAAGTATAAATCTCATTTAAAATGTAGTTTAAAACCCAATAACCTGTTCTAATTTCAAATTGTATATGCATAATTCTATAAAACTTATATAAATCATAAACATTTTGGAACTTTTTGAACTAAAATATTCATGTTTTATGCAGAAGTTTTTTAACTTTTCTAAATTTTCGTTAAATAATTTTAAGATTAACCTTCTCCCGTCTAATGATTCTCACTAACCTCCTTAAACTGGTCCAGTTACTCAAAGGTTTAATAGTATCCTCTAGAAAACTATCAAAGATAATTTAATTAAGAATTCTTAGTGAATCGTATTAAAAAAAAGACCGAAGTCACCTATTCTCAATTGGTAATAAACTAGTATAAATTCATTTAAGTTGTGTTCATGAATAAGTTAATGTTTAGAGTAGTTTAAAAGAGAAAAACCTTGTTTCATACGTGTGCTTTAAAAAAATTATTTTTCCCATTTTGAGGCCTTACAAAAGGGGCATGTTTAATGAATTTCCAAATTAATATAAAAAGATGATTTCAGTGTAATGCACATAAATTGCCCAAAGGTAATACTAAAAATACTTTCAAAACCTTATAACTTACGACTGATATAAAAAAGGAAGCGCAACCAATTTCATTTTCGCTGCTACTTCTTCTTCTATTTAACCAAGTCAGTCAACTTCTTTTAACGACGAACGTTAAAAGCGCAAAACATCGCTCGAAGGCTCAGCCCAAGATGCCAGAAAGTCCAAGAGATGCAATCATAGCACTGGAAACGGCGTCCCATCGGTAAACCTAGCAGTCCCGTCGTCTTGCTCGCGTTCTCCATCTCCGACGAGCGGACGTAAACTTTCTTCTGGGCGGATATTTCGCGCGAAGGCGGCTCTCCTTATCTGCGGCCTGACCCTGCGCAAGAGTCGTAAAGCGTGCACCTCATAATCGAAGATCGTCCGCGGAAAATTGAGTTGTGTTCGGGCTTCGGAAAATTCTGGAGTTTTTCTGATTGAAAAAGGTTCGGAGCGGAGGAATTGAGTTCGGAATAGTATCGGGTGTTTTTTTGATCAAGAATCCGGAAATGGTCTGTCGAAATGAAAGCAATTTTGAGTCATTTATATGAGATTTTGTTTCGTCAGCCGAGCAAAAATGTTGATATTTTCTATTTTATTTAACTATTTGTATTTAATTTAAATTTATATTATTTTAAATTTTATTCGTTGAAATATTTTTAATCCAAAAATTTATTAAATTTCCGACCCTAAAGAAAATGCAACATGAATTATTAACACTAACAAACATTTTAGTACCAGTATTACAAGTATTTAAAATAAACAGAAACATTTTCTTTTAAAAAGCACAATTTTAAATTTAATTTTCAAGCCTTCACTTGATTATGCAAATACACGTTAGATATTATAATTTAAAGTGAGCAAACGAGGAAAAAAGTATCAAGATTAAACAGTACGGGTGCCAGAAAAACAACAAAGTTCTTCAGTTTGAAAGTGATAACAGTTAATATAAGTCAGGCATTATATAACTACAGAATGATAATATATTTTTCCATGATTGGACTTTGTGTAGATATAAAATAGTGCAGTGAGAAAAACTTCGGCCCAGTTTGAAAGTGATAATAGTTGAAGGGTTGACCAACACGATGGTCCAAACGTAGTTAAAAAGCTTGTGAATAAGCAAAGTGAAATGTTGCTTTTATTTTTATGATTTAATACAATTCTATTGTTTCACCTGTGTTTATAAATAATTTTAAAAACTGTTAGTAAAATTTGCTTTTAAAAAATTGTATATTATAATTTTTTTATTTTTGATATTCAAATGAAAAACTTTCATTTAAGATAAAAAAGAATAAAAGTAGTAACAGACAAAATAGTCAGACAACGAGTACAAATATAAACAATACACAACAGCCAAAAGCATTCGATTGATACAATTAAATGTTAAATATTGGGTAACCGGGCGCGTGACAAAAAGGAAATTTAAATATTTTACTGTAATGTTAAGGTTTATTTCAGTTTGTTTACGTCAAATTGACAAATCTAATTCCTGTTAATCAAACCCTAATCCTTCTTAATCGTATGATCTAGTTTATCATAAAAAGTCTATTGCGAAAAAAATCAATTATTTCCTGTAAAAACAGTAAATATAATAAACAAAACACGAATATAATGATTACGTGATCACACAGATTTTACTGATTGCTTTGATGGCAAAACAAATGCATATCGTTTCGAATGCGGCAGTTCAACACAAGTTTTTTCTAATTAAATATTTCATACGAAGGAAATGTATAGCGTATAAAGAATTTCCGATGAAAATTTAATGTTTATCATCGTTGAATACCGAGACAAACACCGAAACTTGAAAGAACCTCGAAAAAAACAGCGTTTGATGAATCTCACAGTTTAATGAATAATGAATAATTCATCACCCCTGCGCGGCTTTTTTACTTTTCCACACGCGCAAAATTCAACGAGAGGAAATTCGTGGATACGCGTCAGCGCGCTGGGGCTAATTTATCCGGCGGTGATTGATGAATGCGTAATGAGTGCGCTTGGCTTTTTTTGCTAGCGAGTTTGCTGAACTTTCGGACCGAAGATTAAAAATCGTAATTCACGAGCGAGCGCTCGAGAACTGGAAGTTTCTCGCGATTAGAGAGTTACGAGTTGCGTTTTCATTTCTGTGGCGTCAGAATTATGCACATATTAATGTGCGTTTATATGAAAATATAAAAAGTTTTTTTAGTAATAATTTTTTTTCTCATTAATAGTAAAATTGTCATATTTTACGGTAAATGAGAACGGTAAAATAATGTTTTAAAACACTTCTTTATGGAATTGCGGTAAGAGTGCAAGGTCTAAAATAATATTGGATGACTTTAAAAGCCATTAAAGTTTTTAAAGTCAATTTAAGTGCGTTATAAGAACTTTATCAACGAAGTTCGTCTTTTCTACGTTATATACTGAAGTAAGAAAAAATATACAAAAATTTTCTTTGAACTTCCTCTCAAATATTTCTTTTTGATACACCATTGACTGAGTTATACTTTCTGTTTTGAAAAATCCAATTTCAGGTTGATGGACACTGACCTGAAAAATCTTTCCAAATTTCTCGCGTATTGAATTTTAAATTGAAATAAAGTTGTCCAAGTTACAGATACTTCAGAAAAAGAAAAAATCAAGGTAAACTGCTTTGATCAACTATTACCAAGAAATAAATTTCACGAAATATCAAATAAACTAATAATAATCACTGAAAACCTTTTATTCGACGCGAAGCCAATCACCGAATTTCACTCGCAAAACAGGCGAAACCAATTTTTGGCGGTGCTCTCTGAGTTGTCGGCCGCTCGTCGCGACCGCATTAACAGCGGCGCGACCGAAATACCGGCCGAGGGCCCGCCGCGAGGCGATCGAGTCTGTGATTCTTGAATCACGACACGCGTTATTAGAATTTAATCGACTCTCCCGCATGCAGGTGTATGTGGCATTGAATTCGCACGTGGTAGTTTCAAAGTCGTTGAACGAGTTTTGCTATAGTTTAGCTACTTTAAAGGCTTTTTGATGATAAATTATACATTTTTGAATTAATTTCTGATGCAGTGAAACTGAGTGTGACAAATATTGTTATTGATCATTGATCTTGATGGAAATATTGGAGTCGGTAAATTTATTGAAAATTATGTTATGAACTAACGAACGGTATACGGGAATAGACTGATATTGTTATCTTCATCTATTTGTGCGAATTTTGCTTCAATCGGAATCTATTGCCGGCATAATGTTTCATTTTCCTTAATTTCATTATACATAAAAAGGGAGTTATGTGGAAAAACATTTTATTATTAAAATTTTAATTATACTTGAATTAAAAAGGAAAACAATTATAGGCAAGCAAAAACCAAGATTGCATCTTACTAAATATATACTCATATGAATACTTTATTTGAATTATCTGAAATCAAAATAATTCCTTTTTAAAAAGAGTTCAATAAAATGAAATTCATTTAATTGACTTGATACCGAAAGTGATAAATAAATAAGGCAGAAGTAAGTCAATTAGAT
>JAPYZA010010225.1:0-18389 GCA_030522685.1 Eupelmus azureus | reverse complement strand
AAAATCACCTTACGCACCAGTATCGAACCGTATTTTATGCCACGAGAGCCGAAAAATCATCTTAAAGTTAGGATTTTGAGGTTAGAGTGGCATAAAATTATATAAGAAAAATTAAATTTAAAAAAATTATTTAACTGGTATTTTATAATTTTATTTTTTCATCGAACTTTAAAATTGATGGTTAAAAAGATTATTATAGCGATTATTTAAGTCAACATTAAAATAAAATACTCAAAATATTATGAGGTAATACGGAAGCCAAGTAGGAGCTATGTTGTGATCATGTAGTAATCAAAAGGTTTCTTTAGCAAGCTAATCAAAGTGTTTTTTATTTGAGTTGCAAAAAAATTATTCAAATTAAGTAGTATTAGTTGTTGAAAGAGAATTTATACACACTAACTCACTAGTGACTTTGCTTATATTTTTTCTTAAAACAATAATGTTTATTTTCTAATTTAAGAGTTCCTGCTATCTAAGTTAATGAGATGTGAAAGGGTGGGGCAGAAATCTGCACAGAATATTATACAGGAAGCAAAAAATTAGGTTGCAAACATTCATCAAACCAGTTAAGAAAATTTTTTTTATAAACATTATATGTTTTACTAGAAGCTGAAGCCTCTTTCAGAAAATTTATTTTAACCATATTGAAAAATTATTCACTTGATAACATCGGTAATGTCGGTAAGTTTGGATTTTGATATTGGAATCTGACACGAGTTCATTTTTCAGAAGATCTATTGACTTTTTAAAAAAAAATTATTGACAGAAAAATATCAGTACCAAAATTCGAACGTATTGACATTATTGACATTCTAATAATTTTTTTTAGATTGTCAGTGGAATTTTTCTGAAAATGGACTCTGTCAGATTCGAATAAAACGTATAACTTTTTGAAAAAAAATTTCCCTCCTGATACAATTAATGTTTAGGACATAATTTTTAAGTTCTCGTTTAATATTCTAAACAGATTTCTACCTCACCCTTTCATTTAGCTTTAATGTTTTAACATTATTTTAACAGTTATGTTTGATATTTTATTGGTCATGTATGTTTTCTCCCCTAATTTATTTCCAATACTGGATCACAAAATATTTTTTTTATAGCGATTGACTTGTGTTTTGTTAAATAAGGTGCAGTAACCAGCAGAGTTTCTGAACATGAAAGTATTTTCTAAAATTAATATTAAAATCGCATTGTCGTATATATGTATTTTTGTTAAAAGTAAATCATATTTGAGATTATTCAGACGAAATAGAAACGTCTTCAAAATAATATAAACATAAAAACAAAAAATTTATATAATTGCTTAATAGAAAATTAAATGTATTATTAATTGAAAAAAGTAAAGTTATAATGAGGTAATACTTATACAATCTCTGTATTGTATTGTTTATTATCGACATTGTCAAACTTAAACAGAAAACCGAGGTAGCAACCCACGCGACTACCTACTGATACAAGGTAGGGGAGGAAGTAAGTACGCGACGCAGGCCAAGCAACGAGACGAGCGTGACCAAACGCGAAGGGACGCGAGCTCGTCGCGTTGTAAGTATTCTAGAGGATCGATCGAGGAAAACTGAAATCAGGGCTGTACAAAGTTTTATTTACGTTCTAAAAATAAATGAAAATTTTAATTTAATATCTCTTGAAAACAATTACTGTATTAACTTTCATGTGTGCACGTAAATTTATAAATGTTTAATAAAAGTAACGACGTTTTACTCATTATTTGCAGAATCAAGAATATGTCAAAATAATTGGAAATATTTATGAATATTTACATAAATTTTCTCATAGATTTTTGCAGGCTTTTTGTAAAATTAAAAAAATAATTTATTAATGTTCAGAAATACGTTAAAATAAATAAATCATTAAAAATTGACTACTACAAATAAATCAATTGTAAGCAGTAATTTAATGTTATGATTTTTAAATTCAAAAAGGTTCTCTCTATCTTATGTTCTGTATAAAGGATTGTTCATATAAGCCCTGTGCATTTCTATGTATGTGCTAAACTATTCTCTAATCTATGACATTAATAACAATAAAAATTGTACTTACTGTTAATATTACCTAAAAGAACACTTCATCTCTCACGTGGGGGTGCACAAAGGCTTCACCCTCCGTCTTAGTAGTCTTTTATTTTCTTTTATTAATATTTTTAAAATAATTAAAATAAATAAAATTGATTTAAATAAATCTAGCCATGAGATCACTTTAATCTTCATTACAATCGCAATCTTATGATGAATTATAAATATATTACATTAGCTAAGTACCTATGGAACACACAACGCTTATATGAACGCTCCCTAAGCAAGTGTTCACATATTGTGCTATATGCTGCACGGCATATTCGGATATATGTATTTATTGGTTAAGATTTACGCGCATGTAAAAAACCAAATACGTTTTTGCGAGGAATGAAAATTTTTTAACCACCAAAGCAAACCTCACGCAACTATATGTTTTTGGATGATGAGGCTTTGCGGGGCAATAATTTACGGTTTGAAGATGATGTTTTGAGTACGGTATAGTATAATGCTGCTCGACCGCTCGCTATCCTCGTGCACGGCTCAACTTTATTGCCCCGCAAAGCCTCATCATCCAAAAACATATAGTTGCGTGAGGTTTGCTATAGTGGTTAAAATATATATATGTTAAAATAAATAAACCTGAATCTCTAAATATTAAATACAATTATTCTATATACATATACATATACACTCACACATATACATATGTACTAGCGGGGGCTTCCCCCCTACGCTCTAATTTCGATTTTGATTTAAAATTGTAAAAATGACTAATGATTACACGAACTGAATTTTTTTATAATTTCAATATAAGGTAAACTATTTCGAAACAATGTTTCGAAACAATGTTCGTTTCGAAATAGTTCACCTTATATTAACATTATAATAAAAAATCAGCTTGTGCAATTATTTTCTAATTTTTACTTAATACCATAATTTGAAAACATTTTAACTGAAAAAGATTATAACAAATCATGTTCGAAATATATCTCTTACTCGATTTAAGTCATCAAAAAGCAAGTAAAAATATAAAAAATACCGTTAAAACCAAAATAAATAATACAAAATTCCTTGAGATGACGTCAAAATATCGTTAAATATTATGACCGTATAACGTCAAATCATGAAAATAACGTCAAATTTTCGCAAAGTAACGTAAAAAAGTTGAAAAATAAAGTAAAACTTGATAAAATAACGGATAATTTCTAAGATAAAAAAAGCTTCTTGAAAATAAAGTGAAACATCGTTAAATATAATAACATGACTTTGAATGAAGGAAAAAACATAAAGTAATCAAAAAATAATATAAAATTGTGAACAAATAACTTAACACATTGCAAAATAAAGGCTAGATTTGGGGATAAAGGGGATTTTTGGTCAATCAAGCAAAGATATCATATGAGTATAGAAAAATGATATATTAATATTTTTATAATAATGTTAAAATCGTTTACCCAAATGATTTAGTAGAAAGATATAAACTATACAATCATAGCCTTAGAATAAAGGCAAGGACCTGATTTCATCATTTTTAAAATTTGAATGCTCAGCACAGTACTGCGAACAAAACTTACAGCTAAGCACTTATATGAAATCACTTTAAGGAATTGAGTGTGATTAACGTTGTGACCCTAGAAACTGAATTATCGATTGAAGCTTATTTGATAAACCGTTCAAGGTTTCATTACATTAAAGATAGTGGATTTTACTATGTGCCCATCCCAAAAATTAATTTATGAACTACTTTTCTTTTAGAACTGCCAATCAATCGTAATTACCAAGCATTAATAGACCGAAATTTTCATCTAATACTTGCAACTTAACCTACAAAATTTCTGCATTTATAGCACCCTAACTTCGAATTTATAATCGTCTATATTTAATAATGGCTGTATATATGACTCGATTTCGGGATAGAACAGTATCGAAACATTAAAATTCTTGTTCTGTTTGATGAGAAGTAAAAAATCAGCATAACAATGACAGTCAATGAAATATAAAATAATATCTTACATTTTTATTTTGAATCTTTAAATTATTTTTGCGTTTCGTATACAGATTATAATCTAAACTACTGTAACTAAAATATATTTACATGTACTTTTTCTATCTTTATGATCATAACAACACAAAATTTCAATAAGAATGTGCAATTTCAGACATGGTCTCTGTTTTATCGACTACAATGATAACTCCAAATAAAAAAGTCTTATCTTCTACTCTTATATACATACAAGATACAGTTTTTTATTTAAAGTCATCTATATACAAATTTCTGCTTGTATAAGAATTCAGTATGTAACAAGTTAGTAAATCAGTTTCATAAAATTTTATTAATACAATTTTATTGATGTACAAAAAGAAAGGAAATAATGTAAATACAAAATTCATTACATAATTAAAAATAATTTAAAATAATTAAATTGAAAAAGTATATACATTTCCATACGTACGAAAAATATTTATAAAATAAGATTAACAGTAAAGTATTTTTAGCTGGTGATTCTGCCTCGGTCGATTATATTTCGTTTTCCCACGGCAATAGCTACCAGCGAGTATAGAGGGGTGTTACGAAGTTCGGGTTGGCAGCAGCTTGCGTGTTTATATATGGAAAGTTCCACAAGGTATAAGACTTTCAAACAAAAAATTTTAAAATTATCTAATGAAATAAACACAATTGTTGTATTCTAATAATTTTGAATATTTTATTTAGACTTTTTCAAATACATATTAAAAAACTTAATAGAGATAAATACTTAAAAAATTTTACTAACTACCTATAGTAATAATTAAGCGACTTATCCATAAGTCCCAAGAAAATTTTTAAGACTATATACTGTGTTCAAAAATTCTTACAGGCTAGCATAAGGCATCATGCCCTTCGAGACCCGTTTATGGTCGAACGTGCCGCTAAGGCCGAAGTTTTGTTTAGTCTGTAGGTATAAAAGTGTGTATACCCAAGCCTTCGAAACGCTGAAAGGGAGAAAAGAAAAGGTCCAAGCGCTTGAAAACTGAACCGAGTATGTTTCTAGGATTTATTTAATTCTATCTATATCATCTTTTTTAACTGTAAAGCAGATATATAAATATTTTTCAAAAGACTTTTTTTGCAAAAAGATATTGCAATGGCTAATTACAATAAAAAAGTTACATTTTTGTTTATAAATCGATGTTATTTATTACTATTACAATTGATAATTATATGTTTTATAAATGATGAAAAATGCTATCAAACATTTGACATTTGTATGGTAGAAAAATCGTAAAAATTGATAAAAATTTAATGTTTATTTTTGCACTGTGTACATTTTTTAGTTCAGAAAAAGTTTTTAATTGTTGTAAGAGGAAAATAATTATAACTTTTATACATGAAGCTTATTTTTCTCAAATATATTAAAAGATAAATAATAAGCCAGCTGATATTTATTCATTTCGTTAATGTGGAATCGCCCATATGGACATACACGTACCGCTACGATGTTGAGCCCTTAGACAATGATAAATTTAGATGAATTGTAAAAGCTTAAAATAAATCTGACAAAAGTAAAAAAGTTTTAATGAAACTTAGTTTTATATTTTGTATACAAAATAGTGATAAACTAAATATGTATGGTTAATATTTCAACAAATTTTTTCGTTAAATTTGTTAATTTATTTCTTGTTACATACCTACTCTAAATTATAATTAAACATAATTTCATAATACATCGTGAATATTCAGTACTTTACAGCTAAAATGCTGCAACTAATCAATATAGTTACAGCATATTAGCTGTAATATAGTGGATTTTCACTGATTTAAATTTTGAGAGCACATTTTATCAGAACATTCATACGTGCTCATAAAGATTATATTTAATCAATTCTGTCATTTTATATTTATCATCACGTTGTTTAAAAGTTTTAAATAATAATTAAATGAAGTATTGATAATAAAACAAAATTGAAATGCATATATAAACTTCATTGACGTCATTAAACGCATGATCGTTGGAGATACCAGAGCCGCAGTGCTCTGTTGTCTAAATTTAAAACGAGCTGCGACGGTATATACTTTAATACCAAAACTTTTCCAATAAAACTGTAATAAGTTTTTATAAAATATTTTACGATAATTTTTTAATATACTTTAATAATTAAGTAATTAATTAAGTAATTAAATTGAGATGTTTATACATATATTTTATAAAATTTGTATGTTATAGAAAAAATTACGACGTAATCATTTTAAAAATTGATTTTTAAAGCAAAATATTATTTTTAAAACATTAAAAACGACTCCAAGAAAACATTGTATTTTCCAAAAAGATAAGAGATTTATTCATTTAATTTTAATGTAATCATTAAAGAAATTCTTCCAAGTATTTTTTGGGTTTTTATCTAGGAGTCCAAAATGTAAATTTTTGTGACTCACAATCAAAATTTATTCCAAGTTTATTCTTCGTAAACATGTAATAAATTCTTGGAATATTTGAAATTATTAATCTTTAAAACATCTATGTTGTTAAATCTCTTAAATTCCTTTTTATTTGTCTTCAATTAACATTTGATAACATCTTCCTATAGATATTTCGTTACTGTTCGGTTATATCGATAATTGTCACTTTATTTTAGAACACATTAAGTTGAAAGAATTAACTAAAATCTTTAAAAATATATAACATTTTCCCATTTTGTTCTTATGGAAAAACCATTTTAAAAACAATACATAAACTACTAATCTGGTTTTATAACTATATAGAAGACAAAAATGTCAAATGTTCTTCTTTACATATTAAATATTAAATATATTTTATTATATATTATATTCATAATAGATCGAGTTTAGATATACAACTTTTCATAATTACTATAAAATTCTTGAAGTAATGTAAAAGTTATAGTATTCAACATCACCAATATCCCCATTAATAATTTTTTTAAATCTTAAAAACGACGTTATATGTTATTATACGGTTCCGATACAAGCAAAGTTACGCCGAAATAGCCGGTGACGTCACCAGACTAGTAAACAGACGTTTGAGTATATTCTCTCTGGGAATCCCACTATTTATACGTCATACTCTCTGCAAATCAACTATGTCTGAAAAATTTACTTTGTGTCTTTTGGGGAACTTGAGTTGTTGAAAAATTTAAACTGGAACTTTGCAAAAATAAACGAGATTCTTTACTTTTTATTATTTTGCAAAAAGATTGAGCTAACGTTACGCAACATATACGTAAGCACGTTCATGCACACATGCGCGTTAGTATAAGCACACGCACACGCACATGCATAAACAAGATAGATGGGCCAGTCTAATACTTTTAATAAAAATTATTTTCAGCTAACTTTCTGATTTACTCACCATTTGGATATTATTGCAGTTTTGTTATTAAATTATTTATTTAATTTATTGGGAATAATGCACGCGAATGTGCGACAGAATTTAGTCAAAATTACGACACACACGTGCAGAGAAATTGCACGAAAATTGCGCTACATATGTGCAGCCGATGCGTGCAGCTAGATTGCATCAGAATTGCAAAAACAAAGTATACTTGGTAAATGGAAACAATGCCCGCGAACGCGCGGCAGAATTGAGCCATAGAATTGAGACAAGCTCGTGCAGCAGACGCATGCTGTGAAATTGTACAAAAATTGCGACATGTAAGGGCAGCAGATGCGTGCACCACAAGTGCATCAGAATTGTAAAAGCAAAGTGCAATTAGGGAATAGAAATATTACACGCGTGCCGCATTTGCTGCACGTCCGTGTCGCAACTCTATGCGTGCACTATTCCTACTCCCTAATTGCATTTTGTTTCTGCATTTCTGATGCAATCCTGCTGCACGTATCTGCTACACGTAAATGTTGCAATTTTTATTTAATTATGCTAAAATTATCTGCTGCATTGGAAGTTAAAAATAAAAAACTGCTCTAAAAATAGAAAAAAGAAAAAAATTATTTGTCTGCCCGGGGCGCCTCATGTAAATGGGTCGTTCCTGTTATGTAAGCGACAACGCCATGCTCAGACTTGATGTAAACAAATCTTGCGCGCATGCGCAGTAGCAGCAGCTGCGTGTATCAAACCTCATGTTCGGTTCTTTTCTCTCATTTTTCTCTTAATTTAAGTCGTTAACCCTTTGTTTTTATTAAACATTAGATTCCTTAGAATCGAAAATATCAGTATATTCATTGTTCACGGATATTCGTCGTTTTATTCGGATTTCATTTATTGATTTAATAACGTGTTCCATAAGATTACATGTTAAAATGCAAAATTTTTGAATGCAATTTTTTCGAAAATAACATCGTCAATCATAATATTTCTTTTTTGCTAATGAATCTAGCTTAGAGTATTAATGTTATTTTAAAATTTCAGAGTATTCTATCGTTTTATTCAAAAACGCCGAAGCCTCCTTATTACAATGGTTTGCTACCAGGGTATATTATAGAGTGTGCTAGATGATGATTCTTCGACTTGGAGACCATCCTGGCACCTAGACATGATCTGCGTTATTTTAAAGTTTTCGATTGTAACATCATCTGCAGTACCTCATGGATGATGTCTTGATAACCTGGAGGCCATTCTGGCTACCTGGATATCTTCTACAAACATTGACTTAATATTTTTTTATTTTCTAGAATGACATTAGGTGCAGTACCTCGAGGATAATGTCTCGTTGTCCTGGAGGCCATCCTGATCATCTGAACATCTTCTACAGGTTTAAATAATATTTACAGTTTTTGAATATGTGTAGTGCTCTTCTTTACAGATAATCAAATTTTTTTATATGAGCCTTTCTTTTTGAGGCGTATAATTGTTTTTATGAAGAAAGGAAAGAAAATTTTTAATTTTTGCATAGAACACATTCGTTTGCTAGTTCCTGAATCTAGCGGGAACAACTTTTCTTTTTTTCGTAAAAACAATTACTTTTCGAGTTACAACGAAAATTCTGATTAAACAAAGAGAGAGATATCCGATAGATTCTTAAGAAGAAGTGAACTCAAATTGACCGAGTGAAATTTCACTTCAAGATCAATGTCCCTGGTAGCAAACCCATCGTACTTATGCCAGAATTTCGCTGCGATTTCGTGCCACGTAAATTGCGGCAGCACATACCTGGTCTATTTCCAACTTTGCTCGCATTTTTCCTGTCAAAAAATTGCGTCAACTACGTGCAGCAGAATTGCGTCAAAATTGCAAATGAAAAGTTCAATTTTTAATGTTACAAAATTACAGTAGAAAAATTCTATCTGCGTAATGGAATTAGCGCGAGTACACTTGCTACAAAATTACGTAAAAATGGCGACATGTACGTGCAGCAGGATTGCATCAGAATTACAAAAAGAAAGTGCAATTAGGAAATGGGAATAATGCACGCGAACATGTGGCAGAATTGAAGCAGAATTGCGACATGCACATGCAGCAGACGCGTGCGGCGAAATTACGCAAAAATTGCGACATGTAAGCAAAGCAGATGCGTGCATCAGAAGTGCATTAGAATTGCAAAAAAATGCATTTAGGGAATAGGAATAATGCATGTGCACATGCGGCAGAATTGAGTCAGAATTGCAATATGCCGCAATTTTTGGCAATTTTGCTGCACGTATCTGCTGCGCCTACATGTCGTAATTTTTGCACAATAACTTGGCTGCACGCTCGCCTTCACTATTCCCACTTAATGATAGCGCTTTCTTGCTGCATTATTGTCGCAATTTTTTTTGGCTACCGCCAGACATATAGTGAAATTCTTAAGCGGACCACTACACGTAAATGCCGCGCAATTTGAGCGCGGCAGACTATGGGACCAAGGATCTTTCATTCTCTAAGAATATTATACCTTTAAAATAATTAACATTAAAAATTGAATACAATTTTAACCAGTCATAGTATAATAAAGTCGCAGTCAAAATTAGGTGACAATTCAAAGCATGAACGCGGTTATTTAACATGCGTTTTTATGGGAAAATGAAATTTTTTAACGATACTTAAATAATTAATTTTAACAAGAGGTAAATAAGAGATAAAAATAATATCCAGCAATTTATAGTGAATATGTCGTCAATTTACAGGACTGTAATTTTTACAAACATTATTTTTAGAAATTCTATGAACTATTTTTTCGTTTACAAATTGTATATGTTTAAGGATTCAACATTTATCAAAAATCCATATTCTTACGACAAAAATTATGAAATAGAAAATGTATTATAAATTTTATACAAAATATTAGTAATTTAGAGGAATCGTACATACATTTACAGATAAAAAAAATCTAGGAAATAAGTGTAGACCACAAAGAGAAACAGTCGTGCGGGCTGTATAACAAAGAGACATTATAGTTTAAAAATTTATAAAATTTGATATAACGCGGCTTGATTGTGAGCATTTATCTTCTCTTATCTGAGGTTTCAGATTTATTCGCATTAAAGTACAATGTGAACACTTGTAGATGCCGAATATCAACTTTTTTCATGTGGTATTAAGCATATACGCGGTACTTTATATAGATTACCAGTTCGAGTTCTTGTTAAAATACTACAGCCAGGGAATGTAACTAAAAATTTTGTCACTAGGAATGATTGTAATGCTGGACTATTCTTTCTTATTTTGAAATTTTTATCATTTTACTGTTTATTTTTGAAATAATAATGGATATTATCAATTTAAATAAAACTATATAAATTTTAAGAGGGAATCTCTGCAACTTTTAACTTTTGTGAAATTTATAAACCTTACAAATTTTTAAGTCAAAATAAAGTTCAGAAGTGAATTATATTTACTTTTTGAGGGTATGGATTTCATTATAAATGTTAAAAGTTTCATTGATTTACTGACAAATATTCATTTTAATATTGCTGAGGTACTTAATTTTTCTGGGAACAATTATTTCAATTTTGAGACACATATTTACCACGCGGTTTCGCATATTTAAGTTTAAGCTAAATATTATCAATATGATAAATATAAATTTTTTTCTTACGATTCGTCGACAGTTATCATTTCCGCAGGGCAGATAGTGTACAAACTTGTCATGATATGGCTCAACCTATCCTGTAGTAGAGGTCGTATTTCTGATGATAGTGTTTTTACCGGTGCTATGCAAATGCGGTGGGAAGCGGGTACAATGTTCTGCTGTGCTTTTATGAAATCGAGTTTTTCAACCTGAAATTACCAAAAATTATTAAAATCATAAAATATACGATTAAAAAATACTTTTATGATAAATTTAACTATTAATATCAAACAAAAAATTTTATTTTATCATTGTTTTTTTTTTCGTTCATATAAATTCATATTAACTTGGTTTTAGACTCATAAAATAGAATACGATTGCCAATAGAAATAGATGAAAATGTTTAATATAATTTATTAAATGTTAAAATGTATATTGAAAAAACTGCAAAGCAACATACATTTTTCTCGTGGTACGCTGCGTATTAAAAATGGTCACGTGAGTACTCACGTGATAATCACGTGGTTTCTTGCGTTATAATCATATAACAAATTGTTTTATAATTAGGTGAGTATTCACGTGACAATTTTTAGTAGCGTTTTCCTAAAAATAAAGAATAATCTTTTCGGCTTGTTATTTAGCCCGAACGCTGTGATGTATCGTACCTACGCCTAGCGTATTTAGCGTATAAATAAAATGTATAAATAAGATTAGATCCATAATCAACACTTAATACTCAATTAAATAAATTAAAAACACTTAGTGTTTTATAATTGAACTTTCAATTTAGTGGCAATGTATGTAATCTATATGTCGCTGATTTTTACGAAAATTGTGGTTTGGACAGTTGCAATATTTCTACTAAACGTATGTAATAAAGTAGTATACATAATTAAGTATTTCGTATAAATTTTTATAAATGTTGCCAGTATATACTATCTAAATATCATTACTGTTGCATATATCTTAAGAGAATGTTCAAAATAAAAATAGGTATCAAAAATGCAAATAGCTTCCGGTAAACTGTTGACCTTCGATAGCAGACAATCATCGTGAGAAAATTAGTTTATTTATATTTAGCTCAATTTATCGTGGTATTTCAAATTTTGGATTTCAATTACGTTTTTATATAAATTAATAAATTTTCTTGATAACTTGTATACCAAATAAATGCGATGTAGCATCTGACGTTTTTCCGAATAAATGATAATTCTCACTGATGGTATACTTACCGAAATAGGAATACTATCTTTAAATCATAGAACGAAAAACTAGCCTTTAATTACACACACACTTTCTGCGTGACGTTTCTCGTCAACATTCCCAATCATTCATACATTCCCAATAATCTTATCTATGGAATAATTCCTTAAAGGAACAAAAATAAAGAAAATTTGAGACATTCTTAAGTAAAGATTGAAAAATAATCAAAAGAAATGAAACTAGAAGCTCAAGAACTACAAAATGAAAATTTCAAAATAATTTTAAATAAATAAACAATGGAAGTTTGGAATGAAAATTGGATTTCAATCATCAATTAGATTAGAATCAGCAATACGAGACAGTATTATTATAAAAAATCCAACAAATAAACTAAAAAGAAAAAAACAGTCATTATCACTCATATCAGAATAGGACATACCAAATTAACTCCCTCGTATTCATTTAACAAAATCGACCCACCAATCTATAATTTCTACAAAGTCAAACTAACAACGTCATCTACCGAAAGATCTAAGCATATGCTTAAACAATGAATTGTAGTACTACCAGAACATCATTCTCTACCTTCAAGAATTCGGAAAGACTAAATACTTGTAAAGAATATTCAAAAAATAAATGAATAAAAATTAACTATATTAAATTGCTTTTAATTTATTATTTCCACAATGTATATGTACAAATACAATTCTGTAAAAAAATATTAATAAATACAAAAATTAAGACTGATGCAGACGCTAGTAACGTCTGAGTTGATGCGGCGATAAATAAATACGTAAAACAAATGAAAATTATTGGTGCATCAATTATCGTCTGAATGATATCATATTGGAAGATTGAGTATTAAATGTTGAGTGCCGCCTATAAATTCTGGCGTATGACTATCCGCGAGAGAGCGGAGAGTTAGCTCGGGATGAAATTCGTGTCTGGTTTGATATAATATATGTACTTCTTCTGTGATAACTACTACAGTTTTTTCAGTGCAAATAAAAAATACTTTTGAAGGTCCATTTGGACGCATAGAAAATCGTTACACCGTAAGGATCCCTACTTCAATCATAAAACAGGTTGAACTGGCTAACCCGTGCGATCGCGAAAAAAGGGGATAAGTCGATGCAGTTGTCCCAAACACGTACACGCATGCCATCCCAACCCGGTCATTGTACTCGTTCTCCTTCTGTACCGTGATTTGCTGGTTTGTCCGAGTCCGTTTTCACCGTATCATATAGAAATCCAGTTATTCTTAAATACTCGCTAGGGTAGGAACGTTTGCTGGTTCTCGACATCTCCAGCATGCTCACCGCTCTTGTTCTCTTCTTAGTTGAGTTGCTTTCGGATTTTTCCTGATTATCTAGTTTACCATGAGTCTTTACTGCTTTGACGTCGTTATTATAAACACTATGAGTGTAAACTAGCCTCATTGTTTGCCCAGCGAGCCACATCCGGTTAGATTTGGTAACCTTTCAATTCTTACTACATATTCTTTGCTTTCATATGACGAACGTCAGTATAGCGTTATCATAAGCCTTGCCACTCGTTAAATGAGCCGCATCCGGCTTCTCCGAAGAGCAGATAGTACCAGAAAATCCACGTCACTAAGAACGTTGTTAGAGCCGCTTGTCTCACCGTCCCATCAGTGAGCCGGGTGTTCACTATTACGAGAATTCTGTGAGTTGCGGAGCGTTAGTTGTTGCCTTGAACGCCTTAAGCACCATATGGATGCTAAATATAATTTTTATATTTACTTGAGATTAGTAGACCAAGTCAATGAATTGGTGGAAGAAAGAATAAATTTGGCATTAAATTTATTATTTTTAAATTTCAAATAACTGACTCAAGTTAAATCGATTAAATTATTTCACATACATAACAATGGAGAGATATAATAATTATTTCTTAATTACAACAAGACTGCCAAGGTCCAGGGAACAATTGTGTCATCACTACACAATATTGCGCAACTGATGTACAGTTGTTGCGCCATTAATGTGTATAGTTGGCTGGTAGACTACAGGAACATCAACTGTCACGAAATATCGATCTGATGAACTAGAGGACCGTTGACCGCCATGAAATATCGATCCGATGAGCTACGGGGCAGTCAATCATCATATAGAATGTCGATTGAATGAACTATAAAACAGATGGGGAGGCTCTGCTCGTAGCCATAAGGCCACGTTAGAACCAACTAGCGGCGCACAGTGGGTGGTTTGCATTTTATTATTTTCAAAATCAAAGAACTTTGGCTAGGATAGAGATACTTCTATGTATTTTTTTGGCGCTTTAAGGTGACATATTCTAGAATAAGGAAAACATATAAGCGAAATATTTATCGTGCTTTTTTAAAATCAAGATTAAAATTTGAAGTTTTTCTAGAAATAGTATATTATCATTTACTACAATTGTCTAAAGGGTTAGTCAAAGTTTGAACGAAAATTTTTTGGAAGATTTTGGAATGGCGAATTGAATTTCGTTTTGCTGACCTCTGTAGAATAACCTCATCTCGAAATATAACATCTAAAACTTTGCTTTTCGCAATTTTTTCCTATATGAGAAAAATATAGTTTTTTAATATAATACTACAACTCAATCGATCTGTGAAGTGTACTATTTTATATTTATAGTCTCTTAATACCATACAAGTATGAGAAAAAATCTTTTCCCGTGAAGGGAGATAGAACAATATCTGAAACTAAGTTATAAGTAAAATAACTGAATCTAAAATCTAAAACCTTAAGTCTAAAGGTGTAAGAACTAGTCCAGGCGTCTCCTCTCTGGTGAAGACTTTAAATAATAATGAGCCACACATAGAAGAGAAGGTCGGAGGGTCACAGAGTCTTTCAGTCTAAACTTTCTCTTGTCCGCGATGATCAATAAAAAAAATAAATAAAACAATTCCTCATATTTTTAGTAGAGAAATGAGTTTCGTATGTATGGGTTTAAGGTTTATGGGTCTAGGATTTATGGGTTTACAGTTTATGGATTCAGGTTTTATAGGCTCGGATTTTATAGGTTTAGGGTTTATGAACTGATGGGTTTACGGATTGTGGGCTTATGGGTTTAGGGTTTATGAGTTTAGATTTTATGAATTTAGGATCTATGGCTTTAGGAGTTTACGGTCTATGGAATTAGATTCACGGATTGAAGATCCATACATATAGGGTAATGAGTTTAGAATTTATATTTGTAAACCTTATGTATATAGAATTTATAAGTTTCTGGGTTAATGTTTGAACGGTTTGTAGAAAAAATGAATATTGGAACACCTTCAATTTGTCTTTAAATAATCAAAACGATTAAACAAAGTCATTTCAATCGTTTGGATCTTAGCTCCCACATATTGTAAAAGAATTTTATTAAAAGGTATAAGTTTGTTTCAAAAAAATTTCACGAAAAATGAATCGATTAAGTTATAATGTTATATTGAAAAACATATCTTTCTCATATAGTATGAAAAAATTGCGGAAAGCTAAGTTTTAGAGGTTATATTTCGAGATGGGGTTATTCTACAGAGGTCAGCCAAACGGATTTCAATTTGATATTCCAAAATCTCCCAAAAAATTCGCGTTCATACTTTTACTAGCCTTTAGACGATTGTTGTTAAATATAATATACTATTTTTACAAAAACTTGAAATTTTAACCTTGATTTAAAAAAAGATAAACGATAAATATTTCGCAGTATATTTTTCCCTTATTCTAGAACATGTCACATTCAAGCTCCAAAAAGATTTATAAAAGTATCTCTATTCTAGCCAAGGTTCTTTGATTTTGAAAGAAAATAAAATGCAAACCACCAACTGTGCGGCGTCACTTTCCTCCACGACTCTTCTTCAATAGCCAATCAGCGGGCAGAGTTCCCGTCAGCGCTGCTTACGCTAGAGTGTACTGTGAATTCTTTTCTGGTTCGTAAATTAAGGCCTCATCGGCTTCAAATTTTAATTTTTGCGAACCATAACATAGTTGAATCTCAGTCTACTGAGGGGTGTCATTGGAAATAAAAGAAATCATTTAATAATCCTTATGCAAATTATTTGGAACCAACATCGAAACAGCCCGAAAAATGGTCACGGATTCTTTACAGTATCGCGACATATAGATTGTGACGCTCGGATGTACTGCAGACGTGGTTGATTTAGTCCGATCGAGAGATTAACTGCAATCTCATTGTTTTTTCGTCTTTAAGTGCAAGTATTAATGACAGTATTTCCCCAGCCAAATTGGCCAAGTCATCAAAAATAGGCTAGTGGATGTCTAATTCTTCACAGTTGGCCACGGGCTGGTCAGAAACTTTCTATCAGCGGTACTTTATATTTATTTACGTATATGAAAAAAGCGGCGAGAATAAATTCGAAATTTTCAGTACATGCTTTTTTTTATTTTTCTTTCCCTTCTAAGTTTGTTATTCAGTGTTTAAGTGTGGGGTACATGTATCGTTCTTAGGATAGTGATACCTTTGTGCAAACTTTTGCGCTCAAAGAGAACAAGGTTGGAATCAATTTTTTTCTCGAGTATCGAATACTGCAATATTTTCGTACGTATCGTGACATATAAGAACATATTTTAAAGTTTGAGCAAAGCGCTTGATTTATCTCCATAACCCGGAGACCGGGTTTTATTCTAGTTAGTATACTATAATTGCCAATAATGCGACAGCTCTTATTGAAAAGGTTGTAATTCAGAAAGACGTTTAAGAAAGGTATATCATATACTTTTAACCTATCTTAATACGTCTTTCTTAAACCTGTTTTCGGAATACTTCCACGTATTCCATGATATTAATATAACCGTCGATTTATTATAAATGACGTTTTATGTTTTATTTGCGGTCAATTATTTAGTAATTTAAAGTTGCTGCTTTTTCCATAAAATATTACAGTTTATATACATATTGTTTTAATAATTTACACTTTCTTATATCTATATACATTTCCCATAAATAAATAATTTACCTTTAAAGATCGTTCATTTATGTGATATTTAGATTTAGTTGTGTATATTTGAGGATAGTTCCTCCTGACGCAACACATTACTGCTTCGGTACAAAGTGCCTGAAGATCACTACCACAAAAACCCACTGTTTTTGAAGCCAAGTAAGCAAGGAACTTCTGCGGCGGTTTCTGCTTCCAGCTTTTGACATGTATCTAATAAGAGGATTTGAAAAGTAAATATATGTAGTTTTAAGATTACTCATTAAAACATTTATTTGGTTAATATTAATAATAATATGGCGTAAATGGCATGACATATTCGGGTGTATACACAAGTTTCATTTTGTTCAAGAAAGATTACTAGATTTGTATAAATGTTTACAAATTAATTTTACTTTTAGAAATTTAATTAAAAATTTGTTTCGTAAACTTTGTAATTGATAATTAAAAATGAGTTTTGATTTATTTTTATTTATGAAAGCAAGGGAGAGAGAGAGAGAGAGAGAGAGTCTTAGATAATGAGAAATAGATAAATGAATGAATTGATCTCTCTATATTATATAGTTATACATCTCTCTATATGATACGTACCTATAACAGTACCTCTACATTATTAACCTTTATATATAAATATAAACAATTATACGATATGGTTTTTATGTTTTCTGATTATCAACATTATTATTTGAAAATATATAAATCTAAAAATCTAAGCAAGAAATTTGTATGATCTTTATGCCTTTATATTAGTAAATATTTACTTTTTACTATTGTAACTTAAAATGCATTAAGAATTAATGAAACAGATTTTTGATTTTAGGCGATGCAGAAAACTATAAATATTAATTGGAAATTAAATATTATTTACTTTTAATATCTATCTAAATATCTATCTATCAACTTAAAAGATTTTTAATTATTCTCAAAAGTTTTAGATCAATAAAAATAAGTTTAATGTACAAACCTAATATATCAAAATTAATTATGACAAATTTAGATTAATTACGGTGTGATTGGGGGTTGACAAGCGGAGCGAGTAGGGGGCGGAGCCCCACTAGTATATATCTCTGTATATTATAAAATTATTTCGCCGCAGCAGCCGCCGCCGCCGCCGCCGTGTATAAGAATTTCCGAGGTATGGCTTATCTCCAAAACTAGCGGTTATTTCAAAGGATTTTACGATATTTTTCCACTTTTTTACGTTATTTTTCGACATTTTTACGATATTTTCCTCGATTTGGTGATGTTTTCTTGATATT
>JAPYZA010010224.1:0-11292 GCA_030522685.1 Eupelmus azureus | reverse complement strand
TTTTTAAATTTGAAGTAAAGGTGATTTTGTGTATTGATTTTACGCAGTATGTTTCTTGAAAGCCCTATTTTTCGAGACTGCGGCAATTCACACCAAAGCAGACTTACAGCTTCGAAATTTCCCGAGTCACTTTATTGCACACGTATATCTCAAGGCGGCACTTTTGATGGGAACATAAAGTGTTCAGTTAAGTTACAGCCGTATCCGTAATCCCCGTTAATATTATTAGAGTGCTCTTTAATATCAATTACTATAAAATGTATTTTTAGATAGTACCTCTTTAAAAAAAAGTTTATTGTTGACTAATAACTTCTATTTAGATTATTATTTTAATAATTCATATTGTAGTTACTTTTTGAAATATTTAAATAATATATTTTCATCTTTTGAATTATTTTTAGTGCCAAGCATCACATACAATCAAAACCATCAACGTTGCAGTTACCCCGCCAATAAAAATTCGAGAAAACGCTCCAATATTCCACCACGCCATAAAACACCAAAATTTCGCGCAACCTACCACCAATTTACAAACCACATCAGCCGCAACATCCACCAGCCTCCTAAAAATTTCATCCCCCCACTCCCTCCCTAATTCAATCATCAGGTCTCTCTCAACCGGCTCTCATCGCCCCTAACTAACTCTTCTCATCTCCAATTCTCCGGCTAAGCTACGGCCATAAACCACCTTGCGCCCCCCGTTGACGCGAGCCGCTCCATATACACATCGTGCACGTGCTTGGCTCTGTATGGGTGCACGCCTGTAGGGGGGTGCGCTTTCCCTCTCTAGTATATAACGTTAAAGCTGCGCGCGCATGTGCCAGCTCTCTTGTCGATGGAAAATACGAGCTACATACTACCCACGTATAGACACATCTATATAGGTATACATACGCACACGTTACCGAACGCGTTATGCTACGTGCGCGAGATGCACCGCAACACGTTTCCATGCGTCCGCCCTCACCCCCGGCTCTCCACATGCGATTATATTCGGCCCGTGCACGTGCAACGAGCACAGCCTGAGATTCGCCCTAGTGTGCATGTGTGCGTGTCTGTCAGAGATGCGGCGATGTGCATTCTCTTCGTTACACTTGATACCTATATATACGCGCGCGCGAGCTTTTTTGTCGGATCGCACGCGTGCGCGCGCCTCGCAGCTATACAGAGCATTCTATACACGCCTGTATTATATATATTTAATCCAGAGGGGATGCCGAGTGAAAGGACGCATCGACGCGTTCAGAGAGACGCTTCCGTAGACATGCGCTAGTATAAGTTTACTCTCTGGACCGGCTATCTTGGGACTCCTGATCAAACTGCCGAAGCTACACATGCAGCCCACGAAAAGATCGGCTCGGGAAATCCCACGTAGAGCTCGTGAGCGGATTCTCAGCTTTTACCTCCTAGCTACGTTCGGTCTTTATTTCGTGTTTGCCGAGCGAGCCTGAGGATTTTTCTCTCTCTCTGTTTGAACTCGAGCGCGCGCGCCTCCGGTGGCCCATTTATTTTTAAAGTCGCGGGACAGCGAGCCGCTTTTGCCGCGCGCGCGCGGGAAATAGAGGAGCGGAGTTGAAACTGGAGCTTTTCGGGCTGCCGCGAGGTAGCTGAGCTTTAGGGTAGCGAGCTTGGCGGGGTGGATGTATAGTGGACCGAGGCGAAAGTTTATGGGCGCGGGACGAGATAAGTGGCGGGTAGTCGAGTTTTTTTATGGGGTTGCTCGCTGGGTTGTATGGATTATTAAGTGGTTAGAATCGTATTGGAGGAGTGGATGGTGAAAGAATGTATGGCTGCGATCGAATGTCGACGATATTGATGGGTGGGTAATGTAGACTGTATGGTGATGTGGCACTCGATAATCGGAAATTCGAAATTGTAGTCGGTTCGAGTGGAATGCGTAGGTATATGTCAGTGGAAGTGTACTTACTGGGGAAATTGTGAGCATGAATTCAGGAAAAAGAACAAACGAGCTGCGAGTTTAATTTATAGGCGAAGTAGGAGTAGAAGTACTATGCATTGTCAAAGTTGGGTAATTTTGAATGGAATTCGTGAGGGAAATGTAATGCAAAGTTTATAGCAGGAGTTGAGTTAATTTTCATTCTACTCTGCTCTAGCTTCTTGCCGGAATATTTATTTCTGACACTTACAAGTTATATACTATTGTGCCATTATAAAGCTATTATACAGTTTTTATACAGGAAATGGGTTGTAATAAATGTGACGTCGATCGAATTAAAAGTGACTAGCTTATATAGTCAACAATAATTATTGATTTATAGTTGACTTCAATTTAATATTTTGTGTGGTAATGTGAAATCAAAAACGATTAATGTTTTCTGAATAATAAAAGCTACATACTTAAAGTATTAAGTAAAGCAAATCCTAATATTTAAATATTCATTTTTATAAAAAAAAAAGAAAAAAGGGCAGCTATCTTTAAAATAGTATAGATTATCAAGTGTTTTACAAAAAATATTAAAGCTAATTACAAAAAGCACCTAGCAAAATCAGAAGCAGCTAATCCACTTCCTATTTTAGAGACAACAAGTTTGATGTACATGCATTGGAAGTTAGAGCGCAAAAATTTAACAGTGTAAGAGAATATCACAAATATACCTCTATACTACACAGGTCGAAATATTCACCTATTATAAGAATTATAACATAAAAACAAAAAAGCGCACATAGTACCCCCAGCCACTTCTTTATCTCTTAATAACTATTCAACAAAACGACTCTCGTAATTATGCATACAAAATGAATAAAATTCTCCAATATCGAAAAGCGCTCGCGTAAATTTTCCATTCAAATAGCTGCACCAGAGAACCGCGCCGAGAACACGTGTCGCCTGCATCAGCATACCGAGCCCCAACCGAAAGACCACTAAAAATTCAAATTCAAAAGCCCGCGCTCGCAAAAAAAGCCCCACACTCAACTTGAATGCGAACGATCTCGCCTCGCTCATAACCCCCCCCCCCCTCCATCTATCCTCCACAAAAAAAAAGCAGAAACTAGGCCAAACTCCGGGCGCGCGTTAAAGCGTCATTTCATGCCGATGAACAGGACGTAAACCGCCCGGTCGTTTTCTCGCCTGCATTAAAAATCCAGCACCCCCCTCCCTTAAGAAACCAAGGAAACCAGTTCGGCAGTGTTCTACCCCTCCGCTTGCGTCTGTAATAAAGAGCGATAGAGAAAACGCGCTCCTGGCATCATCCCCCCCTGCGTATGTCTCCCGTATCAGCTTGAACGGCATCCGTTCCATCATCGTCGGCTGCTGCGGCGCGGGCTGCTACTGTATAGAGGGGACTGCTACTAGGCAGTTTGCGCGCAGGCGCGAGGTGGCGCGCCGTTGCCAGGCCGACCGAGGGAGAGAGACCGAATGCGTGTGTAGGTGGCTGCTGCTGCCGACGCTATGCTGTAGGTCCGCGCGCGCGTGCAGATATGCGTATTGATTGCGCTCTCTCCCTCCCTTCGGCTATCTCTTTTTTTCTCGCTCTGTTTCTCTCTTCCCTCTACTTTCGGTTTCTCTCCCTCTCTCTCTTCTACTTTTTCATTCTATGCGCTCCCTATGTAGCTCTCTCCTTCTCCATTTTTCTCGTGCTTTCATCTCGCTCTGTATCAAGCTGGCTTCCGTTTGCCTGTAGCACGGCTACTACTACTACAGCACGCTGTTCATCTTCTTTTCGCCTGCTCCTTCCTTCCTTTTTCTTTTCCTTTTCGGCAATTGCCATTCCTACATGTACCGTCCGCTACTTCTATATAGAGCAGCGGCATTCTTTATTTTTTCTTGCTACACGTAGGGTGAAACTATGCACCGCGGCAGTAGCAGATGAAGCGGGACAGATTCAGACGTAGCGCCCGACGTTTTCATATAATACAGTTTTGTTAAATGTACCGTGCGGAATTACCTTTGCCGCCCGGCGCGCGCTCGCGGCAAATCGACCAGAACGCCGGGCTCTTTTATTTATCACGAGATTATAATGACGGCGTTACGAGCGAGGTTTGATCGACTGGGAGCCGTTTCATTTATTCGAATCTATTTAAGCGTTGCGCGCGAGCTGAACGTGCGCCTGATTTACGGGAAAATTTTTCGTTGAGGGACTTTGTGCTGCGGTTTGATTAAAAAGTAAGCTGATGGATTTTGCGATGGTTGAGTAACGAAAGGACGGATGTTTTTATGGGAAGAAGGGCTGATGTGGAAATTTAATGCGAAATCAGGTTGTTAATAATTTACCGAAGCGACGGATTTATTTTCTTTTGTCAAGAATAATTAGATTAAATTTGAAAAATGGAATTTCTATAAGAAAAACTAGTAAGATTACATTATTTTGAACTATAAAGCATTATTTAAATACGTAAGTTATGCGTTGTAAGAAAATAAAGAATAAATAGTAGTACAACTTGACATGTATAATATACTGTCTACGAATTATTCCAAAAAATATTACATTATTCATTGCGTATTTTATGATTATTATATCATAATAAAATACTTCTCAAGAAACGCCTTTAACTTTACTGTCTTGTCCTTCTTGAGGAAAAATGTATTTTTAAAGATGTATTTACCCACGCAGACAAGAGAATGTGAGCTTAGCTCGTGTCGTTATTGGCTTTCGATTATTCAAGTACTTCTTTGTCGCCGCCCTTGGCATCTCAATATTGTCTACGGGCTATTTCCACCTTTTCCTTTATTGCATTATATACGAGCAGTGTATCGTAATACATTCAAGTCTAAATTATATTCGGGCAAATTTATAAATAAATATTACTATTGAATTTGGTACTAGATTCTCAGCGTTAATAAATATTGAATCAAATTCAACTGTGGGTCAAACAAAAAATCGAAATTTTTCTAAATTTTAAAGATTTAATAGAATGTAGCCCTTTGCATACACTGTTATCAAAGCAATTTCCATCAACAACGTTAATAAAAATTGTTTTCCAATTCCAAAAACCATCTCATCACTCCGAAACCGAAAACGTGTCGCTGATTCTCTCGCAAGCCCTCGAAAAGAAAACACTCCAACCCGCGAGCGCGAGCGCTCGGTGCAACGACCCGGCCCCGAAAAACCAAGCCGTAAAAATAAACGGCGCATATAAAACAATGCAAATAATTCCCCCACCACTCTCTCTCTTCCTCTCCACGCCGTCCTCTTTTCCATTTCGAAAAAAACAATCCTGCCGTCCAGCCCCCCCCCCTCTTCCATACATACTTTTTTCCATTCTCTCTGCCCAAAGCCTACCTCTCCGTCTGCCCATTCTTCTTCCTCCTCTCCCGCTCGTCTCTCTACCTTTCTCTGCACGCGCCTTTTCTCCTCGCGCGGCCACTCTAGACTCTTTCCTCCAGCTCCCCCGACCCCTACTGACTCCCTTTTTTCTCGTCTCCAGCCAGAAAACCTTATATACCCCAACGTCTCCCCCTCGGCGCTCCTTTCTCCACCCTTAGGCTCTCGCGTGCCTCTTTTTTTTGTCGTGCTCGCTGAAGAAAGAGCCAGCAGAGAGCCGCAATCGCGGAATTGCGCGGGGGGCGCGGCAATTGCGGGAGAGAAGCTCGAGATCCCATTTCGAGACAAAAGGAGCGACGCTCGCGATTATGACGCGAGCGCGCGGTCCGAGCGGAACGAATTGCCGCGCTCTCGTTTTTTTTATAAATGCATGCAGCTACTCTTTTTTTTCAGCGCCGCTGCTGTAATCGTTGCTGCGGCCTCGTACAGTTTTGCGGGCTTGTTCAAGAGGGGAAATTTTCGGTCTCGTCGTTGCATCACAGGAGAGCTAAATTCGTTACCGGGAGGAGCGCTACGGTCCTGAGGCGGCGCGACTGTATTCCGAGCGCGTAATGCTGGATGTGCCTTCGGGATTCTTGGTGAGCATATATATAGAGGGGATTGAGAGAAGCGGAATTGAGATTCCAGGTGGGATGCGCGCGGCTGAATGTTTTCCTAGAGAGGTGAAGGAATGATTTCGCCTGGTATCGATTGTTGAGGGACGCAGGAGGGGAGAGGATGGAGGGAATCGTTGTTGTTCGGGATAAATAATTTAGCGGCGGGTTAGGATTTCGGTGTGATTGTATTACCTGGGCGACGTGCGGCTTGGGTATTATTGGTGCGCGTGGTTTTTAAATGAAGACAATGCCCTGGGGCTGATGTCGGATGAGTGTTATTAGGGTTTTTTGGGTGGGTTTGGGTGGAATTACTTGTAAGGGAGTAGTGTTTGTATTTTTATTTTATTGGGCGGTTTTATTTTATTACTGATGGGACATTTTGCTGTAATTTTTATAAGGTCGTAGAGCGTAGTCGCAAAATTCAAGTGTATTTTTTATTGTGTTTGCTAGAATATTTAGTTGTATTTTTTACTACGCTGTAGATCGTAATAATAAATTTCAAGTATATTATTGGTATTTATATAGATTACATTTGCTATTGAAAGATCTGCAGCTACCGTGTAAAAAAAATCACAAAACGTTACGAGTAAATAAAATAAATTTTCCGTTACCCGTGCAACACTTCCGCGGAAAATATGACCTAAATGCGCTATTATCCCTCTCCTTCAGCGCATCAGTCCTTTCACGCTGCAAACACAGTAAAAAAGAGTCGTTGAAAAATTCACCGGGTCGTTTGAATATGAATTGATTTAGAAAAATTTATGAACTTATTTACCCGAGAAAGGTACATAAATTCCAGGCCGAAAGTTCTTTTAAATATTGAGGATACGAGCGGGAAAACTTCGTGACCAGAACAGGATAGACACTTCCCTCTCGCTTGATGAGGAAAAACAGCCAGCATATCTTATGCTGGGGTCACTAAATGAAACTTTAAGACCCCGGTCCCCCAAAACGCGGGAAAAGTTGGATAGCTAACTTTTTACTGCCTGCATCCCGAGCAACGGGAGAAAACAATGTTTTTATACGTTTCATTTTCAGCTATGAACGTATACCGCTGGTTTCTTTTTTGCCCGATTTAAAAAGTTTTTTTTTATGGCTTTGTGCGTTAAATGTTGGGTGCACGTGGGTAAAGATAAAACTCGAATTTAACTTTGAGTAGCGGCCGCGTGTGTAAGTGAATTTCCTAATTGAATTTATAAGTCATATACGAAGCCGGAAACTTTTTATCTTTATCATAGGGGTGAAATACGATCTTTAGACCTGGGACTCACTTGAGGGTTAGGAAGTTTGTGAGGAATATTGGTATGAAAGATTATAGTAATTGTATATGAACTCGGGTGTAGAAACTTTGAATTTTGTTCAAAAAATATCAGCCCTACTTAATTACCAGTGTATTATTTAAAAAATACATGTTTGAAATTCAATAAAAATGTGATAGCGTAAGAAGTTAGTATAATATTGATTAGAATGATTTTAGTATTGAATGAAAGATTTTTCAACATCACATTTCTCATTCATAAGATCTTTTACGTTATCTTGATTACAATGATTTTATTACTGAATCGAAGATTTTTCAAGATCACGTGTCTCATTCATAAGATCTTTTACGTTATAGTACAAGTGTACAAACTTTAAAGTACGCACCGAACCGAATAGATAATTTACCTTTCAAATAACTTCTATAATATTTCCGATTTTCCTGCTTTTTGTATTTGATCAAGTTACATTCGTCTGATAAGCTTATCGTTTCTAGTACATGTTCTTAAGCAATATCCATATTAATTAAGTTTCGTTTTAGAACCGTTATCTAGCGTACATTAAATAATTACACAAGTGTTCTTCGTTAAAAATATCTAAATAAATAGTTTTGAGACTCGTTCATTAAATAGTGTGTTATTTCTTTTTTTATAGCTTACCGACGTAACTCCATAAATCAATTTTTCGTGATTTTTTGAAATCAACGATTTTGTATTAAATATTTATATTAAATAATATATTTTAAACACAAAGCGAAGATCTGAGAAAACAAGTTAAATATGATAAAATAAAAGCAATTGAAACTATTTATTTAGATTATCGGGAAAGAAAGTGATTATATAAAAATGAACTTATTCGTTTAGAGTTGGTGCGATATCTCTATTAATTAACCGCTTTCCATAAACTCTTTATAAATTGCATATGAAAGAACCCTTGCGCCTCCCAAAAACAGTGTAAACTCAATGTAGAAAAAAATGAACTTAAGCAGCACCTTGAAAAGTCCACAGATTCAATAATTCAAAGCCTAAGAATTTACAATACGCAATTCCAATATTTCCAAAAGCCCCAAGTCCCAAAAAACATCAAACAAAATCCAATCCCGGCTACTCTATCACGCCTCAAAAGACTCGTTCTTCAAACGAAAAAGCGACCATTCACCCACCAGCCGCTCATCCAGTTTCCGCGTCTTTGTCACGTATAGCGCGCGCCACCCCATACCAGCTTTGTATAATACCGCGACACGCGCTCCGGGCATTAACAGACTCGCGAGCTTTAAAAGCTCAGGGCGCATCAATCGCCGCGTCACGATGCCGGATTATTCCTACACGTATAGTAGGGCGGAGCTCTTTTTTCATACCCGTACCTGGCGCTTTTCCAATTTCCGTGAGACGCAGCGATTTTTACCCTCGAGGCTAGATATGCGTAATGAGTCGGGCGAAGAGGCTCGGTTAGAGGGATGATGATGTGGTGGTGTGAGAAGCGAGAGATATTGAATCGGTGGAGGAATCGATTGTTTTTGTTGGAGGCGCGAGGATGGAGGGGATGGGTGATTAGGGTTTTTGTTCAGTTGCAGGTGGTGTCTGCAACGATGATTTTTGGAATTGGAGGTGATGTGGTATTGTGGTAGTTGGTAATTTTATCATGTTTTATTCGATAACTAGATGTTGACAAAATATTAAGTATTATTTATTCATTTTATTTCTTTTTATGTTAAATGGTATGCTTGACGAGCTTGTATTCATATGCAAAATGAAATATAAATTCATTTGTAGAATATATAAATAAATGCATTATGTATTTTTCAGATAATACCAATATTTACAGCAGTTACAGGCTGAATTTATTACAATAAACTTCAAACGAAATAAAACATTAATAATTATAAATTCAAATTATCACTGGGTATAATAATGCAAGCTTCGTAACGGTATTTAATTAATCCCGATTTTTTAAATTAAACAATATTTAAAGGAAATAAAAATAAAAATTATTTTATTTTAATAAAAAGAAACAAATATACTCCTTTATGTATGTAAACAATGTATAAATAAGTCTGTTTTTAAATTTACCTTTGTTAATGTTAAATAACTTTATTTTCTTCGATAAACTCATTCATATTAGCACTCTTTGGATTTCAACACTGTACTATACTAAACAGCACAAACGCAATAAAATGCGAGGCAAAATGACGCAATCAGTAAAAACCCGAGTCGTCTGCTTCAAAAATAACGTATTTATGCTGCCTGTACTATTAAAAAATAAATATCAAAAAAATAATTGAACTATTTTATTACTTTATTATTTACTAGATCAAAATTATTCTCTTTATAGAGAACTATAATCTAACCTCAATTTGAGATTGATTTTTATTTATTTTTTTAATATTTCATTCACTTATTCACAATATCTCACTAAAACCAGTTAAATCACTTATAATTTATTTATTTATATCTTTTAAGAATCACGCAATTTCAATCTAATGAATTCAATTTTTCCCACAGATACACAACTCTACACCGATGCGTACGAGAGACAGTCAATTAAAATACTAAACAGAATAACCCAGCTTGGAGATGACCAGAGGCATAGTTGGAGTTAATCAGTAAGATAGGGTCAATTCTCTGTGGACGATAAAAGAAGTAGATGCTCTCTCTTTCTATCTCTGAGATACAAAGATAGATGGCTCTTAATTTAGGAAGTCCGAAAGTTCAGATACTAAAGTTTTGAACTACACTTTCTAGTATATATTTGATGTAATAGTAAATTATAAACTAAACAAAATGTTCTTTTTTATAAAAAATTAACTTTGTATAAAAAATCATTATCAATAAAAAGTTAAATACTACTTTTATAAAAAAGTAATAAATGGTTTTTTATAAGTTAAAAAGTTATATATTTATTTCACCAGATTAAAATTAATATCTTTTAAACAAATTTAAAACTTTGAATAAAAATGACACCTTTATTATAAAATTATAAATATATTATCTGGCAGAACGACTTTAGTTTACTTTTTTGAGAAGCGTAGAGCTGAACAATTATTTTGGTATTCTCACACAATAGTTTTGACAAAGAATAAAAATGATTAGAAAAAAAATAAATAAAAAACCACGTGTTCTATTTAGAAAATTTTTAAAATACACTGATTAGGAAAGTAAAAGCTTTAAACTTATTATTATCTTAAACACATATGAACAGTGAATAAGCCAGAACGTCTGAGCTCGTAGAATTATTCCAGTTTTACAAGCTCGTGTACACGATAAATCTACTATAATCATTTAACAATTTAATAAAAAGCATACTTTAATTTTTCTTTTTATTACTTAAATTTCTTCCTTATTGTCTGTTGAAATTAAATATTTCACTACATCTTCATTATTCACTCTCGAACCTAAAAAGTATTATATAAAATCAAACCATACATCTCCATTAACTCACAAAATTATATAAAATAATACACTCTCCAAAGCATCACCCGGAAAATTTCCTCCGCAATCCCGCCTCCAACCATCCGCGAAACCAACACTCAACCCATCCTTCATCATTACTCCTCGCAACCTCACCTCAAATCTCGCTCTAAACCAACCAAAAGAAAAAACGTCTCGCGCCGTCATTAAACAAAAAAAAATCCTAGAAAATCCTTCATCCCACACCGCCGATCCGCTCTCTTACCTTACCTCGCAATTGTCCCCGTAGACAGCATTCATATAAACATCTCAAGGACCCTCGGCACTTTTAATCTTCCTCTCCAGACTCGGCTGACAAAGGACGAGTCAGCCCTTTTCCAGGCGCGCCGAGAGAGAGAAAGAGAGACGACGACAGTGTGACGAAACGCTCAGACGAGGAAGAAAACGCAAGCGCGCCGTAATTGCGCCGGCAAAAGTCCGAGCGGAACAAATTGTCCGCCGGCAGCATTTGTGCAAGCTAGATCGTTATCTCGCTGCGGTATCTATGGTCAAGCGCGCCTCCTCTTACTCTCGATTCTCGCTATGGTGTTTTTTTTCTCTCCCTCTCTGTCTCGCTTGTAGGTTGTGCAAATCGGATGTGTCGTCGAGGCGTTTGATGTGGGAGTTGTTATTTGGGTTGGTTATTGCTGATGGGCTGGGATTTGTGGGACAAAATTGTGATGGTTGTCGAAGTGGGTTGTTGGTAAA
>JAPYZA010010223.1:0-11249 GCA_030522685.1 Eupelmus azureus | reverse complement strand
CATTAGAGGGATATAAAACAAGAGATTCTTGGAAATGCTATAAACTCCTCGTAATGTTCTATAATCAGTTTATAAGCTTCTCGGTATAAATCAAGGACTTATAAATAAAAAGAAGGAGCTACCGATATTAAATCCGAGAATAAAAAATGAATTTTTAATGCTTAAAAAATTCTGATTGTTAAATAAATGTCCTAAATTCGTGGGAGGAAGATCGATATGATCTTTTTAGCTGGAAGAAGCCGGGGCAATAAATTCATATTAAGTTTTAGAATTTCTAAAGAACACTAAACGTCGCCACATAAATCAACCTACACATCAACTCCTTATAAATTTAACAGCCCTGGAAAAGGAGAAGAACGCGAAACAATGAGAATACCGGGCGTCTGGTTTCCGCCTATTACGCGTCCCCATGATTCACATTAAAAACACACCGGACGAAAAGAAAAAAAAGCTCGTTAAACATTCAATAATCCACACATCCTAACGGACCCACAAAATCGCTACAAACCTTACCGATCCCCGATCGAAAGAGCCACTCGACGAAATATGAAAAATAAGGTTCTAAACGCGCCAGTCCTTATAAATCAGCCAATCCATCAACTTGGCTCGCAACGCCCATGAGACTCGGCGCGACCGCTACGCGCATTTCTAAAACAATAAACATTTCAACTGTATAATTTCCGGCCGGGGCTACCGGTGTTCGCCTCGCTCCGCTCGTCCCGCCGGCGATTAGTTAGCCGCTCGCTCGTAGACAGAGAGAGAGAAGGAAAACGACGAGAGGCTTCCCCTCTGCGCGCATATATACACATACAGAGGCGAATACATACGCACACGCGAAACGTCGACGTCTGCGATTCTATCGGCCACGGCCCCCGTGTACATTACCATATTATCGCGCCCGGGCCCGAGACGCGGGGCTTTCCGTGTTCGATATGCCGTGCGGGGCTCGCCGGATTGTTGCTCTCTCTCTCTGTCTTGGTTTGAAGAAAATTGCGTGAGTTTGCGGCCGTGTGCTGGTTGTTTTTTATTTTTATTTTTTGCCGGCGTTGGATAAGGAGCGGTGTTTTGCGTTGTTTAAAAGTGCTTTGAGTGATTTTGCCGGGTTATTGAGCGTGGTTCTATAGTTAGAAACGCTTTTACGGGATTATCTGAAAATTAGTCACGTCAGGTATAACACGCTTACCGTGTAAACCAGTTATGTAAATGAATTATTGGCTGCTCGGGTTTGTATACGTGCAAGATTAATTGAGAAGGAAAATCGGCGTGCTTCTTTTGTTCCAGCGAAACAAAAACGTCTTAAGTGAACGTAATTAATATTTTAAATTAGTTTTTTCTGATACCGATTTTAAAAGAGGTGAAATTTCGTTAATATAATTACTCTACCCAAAACATCGACGAAAATCGACGCCAATAAAAATTTCGTACAACCTGTAATTTGATACATATTTTTTACGTCCATTAAAATTTTTGCTCTAATGGACCGTCGACCAAAAATCCTCGAATTAATATTATCAAAAATCTCAATAATTAATACAACACCTCCGAACAAAAACCAAACAAAATCTCTCATAAAACGTTTACCACATCATCACGCCCCATTAAAAAAATTATCCACACCCAAAAAAAAATACATCATCGACACCAACCCGACGCGGAATGCCTCCTATACCATCGCCAGACAATCGCGGGTGTTACGTCCGCGCTCTCGTCGTCACTTTCGCCCAAATGCGCGTATAATGCCCGGCAGCTAACCCACCCCTCCGCGCTACACCATAGCGCGTCCGATCGCCCTATCCGCGCGAATTGAAACACGCGTATCGCTCGCGGCGCCTGCACCGTTTTCCATTAATTTCATTCGGAATGCGCCCGGGCTTTTCATATGCGTAGCAGCAGCGGGTTTTCGGCCGCGCCGATGATAGCGGCCCGATTGTCATGTAAATGCGCGTCAATTTTACGCGCGCCAGACGCAGCTTTTCGAGAGGGAAAGAGAGCCGAGCGCGATTTATTTACGATGATTTAGCTGTATACGCCGATGGGGACATTGTTGCGAGCGCTATGCGAAGGTAGATGGATAGTCCCAGGTATGCGAGACTACTTACATAATTTTGCACTTTATTAGGCGTTATCTGCGGGATGCTTCGCGAGTGAGTTACGTGCGCGCCTTTTTAACGGGTTGAAGGCTGTTTGAAGGATGCGCCGTGATTAACTTGGATTGCTTGGATTGTTTTAATGTGGATTTTAAAGTGTGCACAAAGAAAACAGTTAACAAGTATTTTTTTTATGTACATTATTTTTCAAGATGATTTTCGATTTGAATAATGCTTATTTAATTAATGGATGTTTCTTAATATACTTACACAAACGTTTCAGGCACTTGTCAAGAAATATAAGTGGGTATTTAGTAAACTCACCTGAAACAAAAAGAGTAAAGAACTCGTTACAGCATGTAAATATTTACATAATTACCGATTTTAATTGAACTATTACTCAAAAGAATAAATAAAGTATCATGTAATTAAACGCAAAATAAACTGTCATCATCAGCGATCCCAATTATTTCGCTCCATCACTCGATCAAACAAAAAGGCGCGACGATGAATTCCACCTCATAAAGACCTCTCCGACAACGAAACCGAAAAAAAGTTCTCGCTACTCCATTACGGATTAATTAATATTAACAACCTTTTTCTAAAACAAAAAATAAAAAGAACGGGTGCCCCGAGCCGCACGAGCGGCACGATGAATAATTCATCGATGATTTTCACTTTAGCATCTAATGTATTCCGATCCGTTTGATTTTTAAGGCCGATTTGCGGTCAGGCTTGTGTACGACCGGCCAGAAGAGAAAAATCGCCGCGGCCTCTGCGGTTCCTTCGTCGCGGCCAGTTTTCTCGATTCGAATACATGAATCACACCGTCCAGCAGCCACAGCCACCCGTCGACCTGGGAGAGGGTTTAATCCGCAGCCGGCGTCGCGTGGTTAGTCATGGAGAATTTTATTGTGCATATTTTACGCTTAGTGCTCGTGCAAAATCGTATTGTTACTCGAAAGGAGTTACCCTGTTGGACCCATTTTGCGTTGGTTGAGATGTAGATTTGTGAATGATGATCTTTTCCTAGAAGATTGACGTGATTGCTGATTCGATAGATTTTTAAGGTAAAGATATATGACGTAGGTTATGGTAATGAAGTTAACATATTTTTTGCTAAAGAAGGTTCTGTCACTAATTAATTGAAATGTTGCTGCTACTGGTGCGGTAAAACTATTTCGAGGAATGAAAAGAAGATCTATTCTCTTTTCATTCGCTTCTATAATGTATTTAAACCTCGTAACCCTGAAACTAACTAACGGTAAAGTGATTTGACAAGCGACCCCAATAAAATGGCAATTCATCATGCTATTCGCGTGAACGCGAAATTGCAGAGACTCGACTCTCTCTTTCTCTCGTTCTCTCTCGTTTGCCCTCCATCAATTATTCTTCGCTTCTGCACAATCCAAGATTCAACACACTCGACGCTGTGTTCATCGGAATAACAGAGCCATCCTTCAAACCGAGTCCCTCTTTGCTGAAAAGAACAACGCAAACTCCGCTAAAATTAAGCGACGCTGCAAAACAAACGAAAATCTCATTACAGCTGCGAGAGGAGTAAAAAAGGAAGGCGCTCCGAGACGTCGACAAAAGGCGCGAGAAGACTCGCTAAAACGTCGAACAGCCTGGCTTCTTCCCTGAAAGCGGCAGCAGCGTCGTCATTAAGCATTCTCTCTTGTGGCAAAAGCCATCGTGCGCTAGCTGTGACGTACCGAAATAGCCCCCCGAGAGGAGGAACGGCGCCCAGGACGACGAGGAGAAAAAGGAGAAGCTGCAGCGTCTATAAAGAGTGGATGGAGGAAAAGTAGATTTTAGCCTGGGTTGCTGGCGAGAGGCAAAAAACAGAGCGCCAAAGGCTTTTATGTATACGTGTATTACGTAACGGGATAACAGATTTTTTTGTGACGGCGTCGAGGTGGGATGTATTCACGGAGGATGCACTTGAATGAAACGGTCATCTTGAGAGCCGCCATTGTTATTGAGGTAATGGTTTGCGAAACGAGCGACGTATCCGATTCGGTACTAAAGCCGAAGCTCAAGTTAAGTGGCGTTGGAAGGAGATGAGAGGTAACAAAAACTAACAGTGCCCTTTAAATCCCTTAGGAATTTCAATTTTGTAGGTTGGGCAAATGTTGGAGTAACCTGGCTATGAAGAGTTTTTATTTACGCAGTCGAGGTAAAATGTTATGAATACTGGAAGGATTGTCGTAGAATGATTACGTCGTGCTAAAAAGTTTAAGATCGAGAATTACCGTGAAGGTTAGATTGAATATTACGAGAGCAGTTTCAGAACTCTTAAGTAGATCTATTAAAGTTGTTATCAAGATTCAGCTTTGAATGTAGGAGATTTTACAGAAGATTCTCTTTGCGATTAGTATAACCACAATGTAGAATGTATTCTAATTACCAGAGTAGGTATCATCCACACTATAAAATAGCTGTTTTAATCATTATACTTTGATGATTTCAGCAATGAAAGGTCACTCAATGATGAAAACACATTAGAAAATATACAAAAGGAAAGTAAAACTATAGTAGTAACGAAACTGACACACTAAAAGCAACAACAACCTAAAAGACCAAGTGATAACTCATCCAGACTATCTCTCCTAAGCATTAGCGAAAATACACCTCTCCCCACAAAGATGCTACATCCAGGCACAAGGTGAAAGAGCAACAATTCCACACTGCAACTCGAGGTATTCACCAGGCTCGTATAATCCCGCTAAAGTCTCTCTCGTTCCCTCTCTCTCTCTCTCTCTTTCACAGCCATACGTCGTCGGCAATTGCACTTTTCGACTTTATGGCTCGGGCGTTAAAGCTAAACGACTGCCGGGAACGGCAGCTGTGCAATTTGTGCCCACGATCGCGGCCTACTCTCTCTCGATCTTAATAATTATTACCGTTATGACCCACCGTGCGCGAGTTCGACGATCCATCGACGGCCTCGCTTTAACTGTTATAGTTATCGAGCAAAGATCGCGAGATCTAACCAGACTTGCCGGTGATACTCTCGCGCTCGTTTCAAGCTAAGAGATCGATCGTCACGATAACGCGGCTCGCTTTTTATCGCTCTTCGCCGTTTGTTAATTATGGCGGCTTATTAACCGGGCCCCGCGCGCCGCTAATTAAGTGCTCCCGTTTATACAATGGTACTTTGTCGCTGGACGATGAATTTCGGAGCGCGCTCCGGCCTGCGCACGTGGAAGAGTTAATTGAATTTTCGTGCCCGGAGGAAAAAAGTGCTGTTTTAATTTTGCGATCGCCCCGTCGGGGTTTAGATGGTTAAGATAGCAGTATTGTTGGCTGCTTCCTGTGTATGCGTCTATAAATACCGGCTTATATTGCCGAGGTATTAAGTCATCAACAAATCTAGCAAGAAATAGCCGGCAGTGTAATTTTCTAGAAGCCGTGTAAATAACGTTTCTTGCGATAACATTTTGTTAAGCTTTACTTGCTTCATTATTTTGTTACTTAACCCAAAGAAGCATCGATGAATAGCGGATTAAACCAGATTTTTAATAAGCTCGGTAGCTAAGTGTTTAATGAAGCATTTTTATTCCGAGTACCGAATTACGTAACCAAAAAGGAACAATCGAAAACCCTCGTACGTTTATCCTCCACCCATACCACACCTCGGATCCCCATATGTATTTATTCGTCATTGTTGTCGTTTCTCGGAATCGTCGAAACTGTCGCCGGGAATTCAATTCTCACAAATATAAATTACGCTTGCTCTCTGAAACGTTCGCTCAACAAGGCAGCCCAGAAAAAAAGGTACAAACCCCGGAGCCGGCTAAAAAAATCGCGTCATTACGTTTCCAAAAAAAAAAGAGAACCGCACGGAAAAAAAGGAACGCGATCAATTCACGAAATATCCTTTCGAGCGCGTCGCGCTTATTTAAAGTCAACGAGAGGCAGGCACGATAAATAATTTCGAGCCCGTGCAAGCGCAAACGAGCGGCAGCGAGAAAAAAAGTGCAAAACTACTAACCGCCACTTCTTCCTTTTTGCCCCTCACTCTCCCCGAGAGCTTATTAAAGTTCATTTTTCGGCCTTGCGAGAGGCGAGGGAGAAATTACCGATCGACGCCGAAGAGTATACCCGTAGAAGGACGTGTATATACGTATATACACGCAGACACAGACACGGACACTGTCGGCTTATGTCCCTGGTAAATCGGTCTCGCTCGCTCGCCAAGGCTGCGTCCTCCCACGCGCCGGCTCGGGCGCGCAAAAAAATCGCTACAATGAGAGCGAGCAGGAGGAGAGACAGACGCGCACAGAAGGAAGATAAAAAAGCGTTTATATACGTGTGTCCGTGTGTGCGAACTTTGGTGGCCCCCAAGGCTAACCAACAACAATAAGTTTACCGTCGACCTCTATAAGTCATCCGTATTTATTTGCCGAAAGAGAGCTGCCCTTCTTTTTCTTCTTCTCGCGTGTATACACGTTTCCAGCCGTATACAGCCGCTTCTTTTTTGCTCTCTCGTGAGCCTTGGCGCGTATAGTAGGTACATATATACGTATCGAGAGTCTCGCGAGTGCGAGAGAGGAATATTTATAACGAGGAATTAATACCGAGATTCTCGAGTGCGATAATACCCGGCGCGAGTAGTATCGGCTTCGTTTTGCGGAATCGTACGTGTGCGCGAGTGTGGGTATCCTACTGTACGCGGAGGAATTTCGAGGCATTGATTAACGCTCTTTGAGCGAGAAATGATCCGAGGTGATTATACGGATATTAATTGAAGCAATTTTTCTCCCCGGGCTGCTTAAGTGGGCTCGATCTCTTTCTCGCTCTTCGAATTTATCCTTGATGAACGCCGAGTAAATTGGTTTCGATTAATTTTAACGCGCCGGAAAGGTCAACGCAATATGCCTTTTATTAGTAATGGCCGGCTCGTCCTTTTTAAGCGAGAACCGGCGCACTTTGCGCGTAATTTAGCTAATTGAATATAATTTCGCGAGCGAGTCGGATACTCTCGGAGCGCGCCTGCAATTCGTAACGATGACGAAGACCTGAAATTCCGAAGCAAGCGATGATTTATATGTTTGCACGGTATATTACGAACTATAGAATCGAGATGGCTAACAATGGCATTTTTCGACGTTTGTTTTTAAGCGACGTTTAGACATAATTGAAACTACATAATCCAGCATCAATCTCCCGAGCCAGTCTCTATCTCCCATTTACATCTCATTCACGCCAGCCTCCGTGCGCTTCATCAATCACAGCCGCGGATATATCCCGTGAAAAAAAAAAATGAACGAGCCGTGCGCGAAAAAACGCCAACGCAAAGTTCATCGTCAAACACTCTACTTCTCCCTCTCTCGCTCGATCGCAGAGAAAGAGCTTTAAAATCGCCGCTGCACTCGAGAGAGCATTTTTATTCGCGCGCGAGTTCAGTCGCCTTTTTCAATTGTGCAACGAGCCATCGTCCGCAGCTGCCGCTGTCCGCACTTTCTCCTTCTATTTTTGCGCGCCTTTCTCGAATACGTATACGCGTATATAGATGTGACGCGCGCGAGCGCAAATATGAATATGCCGGGATATGTGTGCGAATAAGAATGCGCATTGTTTTTCGTTCGTCGTTTTTTCTCAGAGCTTTTGTTTAGAGTGAAATTCATGCGTAATAGAGTGTCACTGCCGCGTGATGGAACGGCCGGTTGGCTGCTTTGTTGAAACAGACGCCCGGAGGACGCGTGTAATTGGAATGGCGTATCGGAATAACTATGTTTTGAAACGTCGAAAGGCACTTTTCGAACGCAACTGAGAGATTTACACAAACGAAATTGAAATTCATCGTTTCGCAAACCTTTTTCTCTTTTCCCACTCGAGCTCTCGCCTTTCTCAATCCCCGCGCTAATGAATACCATTAATTACTAAAATCTTTTCCATCGCTCTAGACCACAACTTTTCCAGCCTTTTACACCCAAAGTCGCACTATATAATAAAGTTGGCTCGCCGAGGCCGCGATATCGTCCGCATTATTCCCAACACAATAAATCGCCCGGCATCGCGCGCGCTTAGCTCATATCCAATTTCAAAAGCATTAATTCCTCGCCAAACATCGGCTAATCTATTTCGCTCGAGAAATTCCGCTCTCCGTGAACTTTGGCGCATAGCAACCGCAGACTCTGAATTTCACGACACACCAGAGCGCGCGCACTCATATAAATCCTTTCACACGCCGCGAGCTCGCGCGCGCGCGCATGTGTATATACATCTACTCCCGGGTGAAAGTCAGACGATTCGAAAAATTCCGATACGAGAGCTCGGCAACGCACACACACACACACACACACACACACACACAGACACATGAGCAAAGCTGCAGTGCGCCAAGCGAGAGCTCGAACGTGTACGTCAAAGCGCGCGAGCGGCTCGAAAACCGGTCTTGTACGTAGACTTTTGTGTACGTAGCTTCGCGTCGCGCTCGGTTTTATCTGCTCGTTTTTCCGTATGCCGAGAGCGCGTGTATATATGTGTGCAGTGTGTCTGCGGAGAGAGCAGCTCGCTGCTGCACGTACGCGCGATCTCGAGCCGCTATATAGCCTGATAATCAGTCAATTTCTTTTTATGCCCGCGGAGCGCGAGTTCCCGCGCTTTTGATCGCTCAATTCGATTTGTTTGCAGGCTGGAATTTCGCCGCCGAGACGTTTTCACGCTCTACTGGTTTTGTGCAAGTAGACGCGAGCGCAGTGGGATTAATTTGATTATAAAACGCCGGAGGCTTTTTTTCCAGCGCTGTTTCGGCTTGGAATTAACGATTGTATAAATTGTTTGTTAGACGCCGGGACAGAGAGTTTAATTGGATTTTCGTAATAAAACAATCTAATCTGTCAAAATCGCGCGGTTCGAATAATTATCTTGGTATTTCGGGTTTCAATCGTGGCGTGCTTTGTTGAATTTCTACGTTTCGCAAACCGCAAAACGTGATTGAAACACGATATGATTACTCAATCAAATTAGCATGAAAACTCAAATCTATCATTACTCGCTTTTGAGAGCGAAGAATTTAATCCCGCACGGGTAGACCAATTACTAAAACTACTAATCAAGCCGACACCACAAAAAACAAGCAAATTATCAATTTCCCAATTGACGAGTAAAATCGTCCACATAACACCGAGCTGCAATTCCCGACAAATTCATCCAACTGAAAATATCACCAACATTTTCAAAACCAGCAACGAACAACCGATCCCATCGACCAGCAAGGTATTATTTCCCTTGCACCTCTCCGCAACAATTTATACGTTCGAGGCGCGTTGCGTTCTTTAGCTCCTCGCTGACACAGTCGTGCGAGAGAGCCGCGCGTATATGTACACACACGAACCGTGCGAGTAACGCCGAGAGAGCGAGCCTACCGGTTATTCAGCCTCCTCGCTCGTTCATCGGCGCCTCGTGATATACGACGCTGACGTCCCATTGAATTAAACGTCGTCCCTCTCGCGCGCCGTGTATATATTCGCGGCTTATTAGTTCTTATTGTTGAAAGCTCGTTATTTACGAGCCCGAAAGAGGTAGCCGCGCGCGCGCGCGCTCGTTATTATATTTACGCGCTGTATAATGCCTGGAAATCCGCGGCGCTTCGATATCGCGCGGCGGAGAGTCGTCGTTTTGCCGTAGACGAGCTGCTGAGGTGATTCATACATATACGCGCAACCGACACTTTTTCTTTGCTGTTATTCGCTTCGATCGGCGTGTCTCTTTCTCTCGGTGGGAAGAGTGGTTTTAAGCGTCTCTTTGCGATTCGGGGAAACGTTTATGCGGCCGGGTTCGCGGGTAGAAAGAGAGAGGACAGCTCATCGCAAAAAGCGAGGAGCCGGTATTAATCACTAGGAGAGTGGACAACTCTATCCTTTGTGTTAACACGCGCAAATTAACAGGCTTAAGTATTTTTAGTTTCAGGAATGCTGGGATGCCTTTGAGACGTTGTCCGAGCGCAGACTGGATCTTTGAAACGAGTTTGATGGCTCGGGCGGTTATTGTTTTTAGCGTCATACATCATGTATACAATCTCAACATATTTCTTTTTAATTTTTCTATATTCCATTCTCATCAACGATTTGTTTTTTTCATTTTTATACATCCGGAATTTCAGAGTAACGTATACCTAAAATACATCCTCTTTATCGAACACTCCAAACAACAGCAACAAAACTTCAACTTCCCAAAAACAAAGACCCACACGACACAGGCAGAGAGCCCCAGATAAATACATTTCCCACATTCATTAAAATTCAAATCCAACACGCCCCGAGCCCAGCAGCTCGGCAAAAAATTCCATTTCAGCGTGCAGAAACAGAGAACAAAACTGCGTCATCGTTAATTAACCCGCGTGTCGAGCGCTTCGGCCGCCGCCGCCGCCGCCGACGCCGAGCGCCGGCCGCGTTTAATCAAACGCGTCGCTCTCTCGCTTTCTATACGTACACAGGCTTGTATATCCACACGTACACACAGAAAGCCGGCGCGCGTCCCCACAGAGGGAGAGGGTCAGCGCGCGAGATAGACGGGAAATTTCAATAAATCCGCGTTAGAGAAGAGCCGAGCTGCGCACGTGTGCGCACGCAGCGAAAGAGAGAACTTGGAAATTCAGCAGAAATTGAACAATTTCCTCGCTGGAATACATACACACGCGATCTCTCTCCCCGCTGCGCGCGCGCGTCTTCGTGTGTGTTTCATTAATTGGGTTCGCCGACCCTGACACGATACATCGGCTAATTCGATCCTCTCTTTCCTGCGCCTCTGCGCGCGCTCGCGCGCCTGTTTCACCTCGGAGAGTAGTGTAACGAAATTAGCCTCGCACCTGGCCCCGCAACCGAATTATCGCTCGCTCGCGCGCGCCTGCAAGAAAGCCTGGGCCGCGCGCTCGTGTGCCGGCGCGAAATATCGAGCCGAGAGAGAGAAAGCGAACGTGTGGAACAAAGAGGGAAGAGAGCGGCCTGGTTCTTTACGGATAAAGCGATGATAAATAAACGCTACGGCTGGAGCGCGGAACAATGAACCTTCTGCACTTGTGTGTGGAACTTTTATTATGCCGGCGCGCAGCTTCGCTTCTTTTTTTAGAGCTCCGCTTTTTCAGCTTCGACGGCTGCGCCAGTTCGCGCTTTCTCTTTGCTGATACGAGAATGATGCCTGCTGCTGCTGCTG
>JAPYZA010010222.1:3153-17653 GCA_030522685.1 Eupelmus azureus | reverse complement strand
CTCTCTCTCGCTTACTGCACGTACACGTATATAGCGAGCCTTCTTCTCGTTCTCCTGCCGGCGCTATAAGTATACTCGCTGCTGCCCGAGCGTTCTCAAAATTATTTCTTCACTTTACGCTCATTCTCTTGCTTCATTTCAAGTCGGAAAAAATTGATTGTGCAATCCTTCGATTGCAAGTTCAAAGCTTATATTCCATCTGCCACCGGCATTATAAAACACTTGAAACCATTTTTTTATTACTTATTTTACCTACATCATTCTACACTGTAATTTTGCTTTTTCTCTGCGCCCATTCTAAATGTCTACAATAGATCTTTACTTGTAAACTTAACAGTTGGATTACTTAAAGTATTTCTTATCACCATGTGTGACATTGATTCTTGGAGTTATTTAAATTTCGCGCTCTTCTGATAACGATGATAAAGCCCAGTAACCGTTTTCTTCAAAAATTCTTGATAAGAGTATTAAGTAATAGCGATTTTCAAGCAAAAAAGCATCAACTAATTATAATTCCTTAATAATTAATTACAACTAAAAATAGTGCAAGCATTCCTATATCTAAATACATTAAATAAATTGAAATAAAAATCATGATATTTTGTGGTGCATTTAAATTATAAATAAATTGTATGAATTGAAAAACATATTCTCACAGTTAATATTAAACCAACGTATTTTTACTGAAAATAAAAATAAATTAATATAATCAAATTGATATCAAGTGGAGAACTGTAACAAATTTCACGAGCGCTCAATTTTTATTATCTTGATGGATATCATATGTTTGTTGAGCATTGTTAATATAGGTAATTTAAAATAAACACTAATGAGAAAAATCGTATTTTAATAAATATAAACTTCCAATGATACAAATACTACATATGATTAAAATTATAGGTACAACAAATGTTATTATAAATTAAATTTAAACAAAATTTGATTATCTTGTAAATTATATTCTCTATTATTCTCTCTTATTGATATAAACTGTTAATTAACACGAGAAATGTTTTCGGTATAAAAAAGAGCGATAATTTTTGTAAAATCGTTTAGAAGCGAGTACGCGTAGCTGGCGCAGCACGCATGACAAACCTCAACGAACTTTAATAAACATGATTTAGCTGAACGCGTTTATTCTCGAGCTTCGCAAGACTTTTGTGTACACAGAGTCAACGTGGCGAAGATACGGAGAAGATAAGTACTATGTAGCCGAGTTTTCGATCGCGCCGTCGACGAGCAAATGTCAAGTTTTTCAACTCTAAATTACAATAGCAATAAAAGAAAGCATGGACTATAGCTTTTTCCATTCGTTATAATTATTATACAATTTTTTACTTGAATTTTGATTATTTTTGAAAAACTAATTTAACTATTTATATACCAACTATCACGTGACTAAAGTAAGTCTTTTTGAATCATAAAGTTTTAACTGCCGAGAGAATATTACTACTAGTTTGATATATATATTTGTAAATTTTATTTTTCTATTCTATCACATCAGGTTGTAAATTAGAAGTACTATTCCAAAAAGAAAGAGATCATAGTTAAAAAATAATAAACAGTTTTAGAAAGGGAAATTAATTAGTCGTATTGAGACTTTGATAATCGAAATAAAAATATACTTGAATATAAGCTCGTGTCGAATTTACGTAAAAAGCCTATTAAAAATTAACAAAAAACTCTAACGCTGATTCCATAAACAAAATCGATTGAACTGCAGAAAAACATCTAGGTAGCATCTTGATGAAAGAGATGGCAAAGTCATAGAATAGCGAGTGAACTACGGCTAGCGCTTGGAAGCATCGGTCCGTTTATCCGTCCGTCACTATACTCGCTCTGCCCTCGGATAATGCAGCGCGGAGTTCACCTAAATATAACCTCGCCTGCGAGTTCGACCCGTTGCAGCTCCAGTCGCACGCCGGCCTCTATCTGCTTTGAACGGAACATTCCATTAATCAATAAATTATATTAATATTATTTTATTAAATTTTTTTTTTCACATTTATTAATATTTACTACGATTATTAAGTAATACATTTTTTAATATATTAACGCATAATATAATTATGAGCTAATTACTTGAAGTTAGATCCCGCTACAACATTGAGCTTATTTTGGATAGAATTTTTAGTATACGAATATTCAAAGGACACTTACATAGAAGCTCCGCTCAAAGTATTTCCAGAAAGTCTATCCAAAATATGTTCAATTTCCAACCAAGGAATAAAATCTTTTATAAGTAGAATTGCAGCAAATATCTTTTTAAGGGTTGTTGAAAATAATAAAATAGTCAAAATAAAAAATCATATAGAATAATATACATAAATAAATATTAATATATTAAACGATAACTGTCTAAATAACTCTTTAGCAAATTACTATATATATTGTTCATTTAAATGCAGTAAAAATTTTATTGGGGAGCAAAAGTTTGATGTCAGCATAATAAAAACGATAAAATGTACAACTGAATTTTGATATTATTTATTATTTATTTATTTATTTATTTTATTTATTTCTAAATATATTAAAAGGGACAATGCCCTCTACAAAATGTACAATGCTAACTTAAACTACAGGACGAAATTCAATGCTAAGTTCAACTGAAAATCAATACAAATATACGATAGATTATTATTTATTCATGCAGCAAAAATTAAATTATTTCATTTTGGAAATAGAAAATATAAATCTATAAAAGTTCATATCGGTTACTTAGATAAATTTTTAAATAATATATATTTTTCAAAAGTAGCGAATGAAAGCCGGAAAATTTGGCTACGTATAATGCGGCACTATACGTATACGCATACTTCCTCAGTGAGAGGTATACTACGACTTGAAATTCATTGCCGTATAGTAATGAATGAAAGGACAACCTGAGTGTCGAGCATTTAGAAATGACCGTTGAAATTATGAAGCTCCGGAGCTTTGAGTTTAAGCCCATGTATCTGTATAGCCTTGGTTTATGTATACAGTACAGCTAAAGCCTGCTTTCTTCCTCAGTTTTTAATGGTTTCTATGGTCATAAAATTTTTTATAATGACCTATAATTTTAATAATTTCAACATAGTATCCATTGTATTTGTAAAAATAAAAAAAAAACACATTTTATTATGAATTTTTACAAAAATTATTGAATACAAATCTCTAAAGCACTGTTATATTTAATCAAGATAATAGTGTTTATTAAGTACTAATACGAGAATAATCGTATAGTACTATTGAAGGACTATTAAATTTTCTGATATTAATTTCACTAGAAAATAGTAAATTTTTTTAACAGTAGTTTAACGAAATAATAATCTTTTTGAGGATCAAAAGCGTTTATAAGAACGTGTATAAAATAAAGAAAACTAATAAAATTTAATTTTTAATATTATTTCTGTTCATTCTAATTTCTTAAAAAATCTTGTTCAAAATAATTTTTTTTTTTTGCCATACATAAAATTTCTAAGTATGTCACGAGAGCATCACACAAGCATTGAAAGGGGAAAAAAACAAAAAAGTATTCGTTTCATTATAGAATTCGTGAAATAGCATTTCACGCAATTGTTTCCAGTTCCAAAAGCTGCTTTCAGCGATTTTCAATTGTCAGCCCTTCATCGTTCGATTAATCGAACCGCCAATATATACAACGTGCGTGCAAGCGCGGAGAGAACGCACAGAAAGCCAGAGGTACCCTCTCAATGTGCATTATCAATTGCTCTACGCTGAATTCTATTCTTATGCTGCATTACGAATTACGCATTGTAAAATCATGGTAATTCGTTTAGATATATGATGAATTGTTTTCTCTTTTTAATTAATTAATGCGCTATCTTATGAAGACACAATAATAACGATAAGATTAATAAGTGAAACACTTAAAAAAATAAATAAATAAATAAATAACAATCAAAGAACTATAATAATAAATTCATAATGGATAATCTATCTTTTTTCTCTAGCTAATACAGCAGAGAGGGAGTAATCATTCTTTTGATTTTGGAATCACTTTATGAAAAGTGAAAAGTATACGAACTAATAGTCTTAAAACTCACGTATCTTTTTATTACGCTGCTTTGATGTAAGTCATAAAAATTTTTTCTAGAAGAAATAAAAATAAATAAATAAGTCTGTGATTTCCTATGATAACTGCTTAAGTCGATTTTTAAATGCTAAATATAAACATAGATTTGTTGAAAACCTGGAAAACTAGTTTAGGAGTGTATCCTGCCCTTCTATATTTGTAACCTACCCGATATAACTGATAAGCCTATTTTTCTAAATTCCGTGAAATTGGCGGTTTTGTATTTCAACGTAGCTAAGATCAGAGAAAATGAAAAGAATATGGATAAATAAAAACAATCAAAAATAGATTTATATATATAGATCCGGTGCGATATGTCTATTAATTAACAACTTTCCAGGAACTCTATGAATTTTATATAAAAGAGGGTTCTCAAAATTTTTTTGTAAAGATTATAGACTACACTAGATTAACTTTGTTAAAAAATATTATTCATGTTATAATGTCGGTAATGTTGATAAACTCGGATTTTGATACTGATATTTTTCTGTCTATAATTTTTTTTAACAAAGTTGTAGAACTTAAAAAAAAAAACGGAAGCTTTCAGCTTCTAGTAAAACATATCTTTACAAAAAAATTTTACTGAACTGTTTTAATGAATGTTTTCAATATAGTTTTTGAGTTCTTGTATAATATCTCGTAAAGATATTTATTTGAACCTTTCACATTTCTTTAAGCATTTAGTTAAAAAACATTCTAATGATAAGACCATTCCATATTTATAAAAATTATAAAATTGTATTTATCAAAACATTAAATAAAGCACTTAACATATGACCGGTCTGTCAATATATAAACCTACATTTTTATAAAATCAAAAATAAAACTCTTAAAAGTTAAGTAACGAATTTTAATAATAATTATGTAGTATTCAAACACTTTAGTATATACTTTACTTTTCCAATACAAAATGAGGTTTGACGTTATGCTGTAGACTTTTATATCCATTTACAGCTAAACCTCCTGTTTTTTTTAATCTATTGATTCTTAAATAAATGAATGCCCAAAACTAGTTATCATGAAGCTGTGATTTTTCCTCTTAACGTGCAGCGCACAATAATGTTTATTAATCTCATGGTATTTTATGATATATGTAAATATTAATTTTGTAGATTAAAATTTATGACGGCGTGTGAAAATGTTATAGGAAATGGAATAGACTTGTTATTATGTTGATAGACCTTATATTGTTATACTTTCAAACTATATAAAAATAAACATTGTCATATAAAGTTTTTTTTATAAAAATTGATAGTCATCTTTTTAAATATAATCTTTGAGTAATTGAACATACAAAGCTTTAACTAGAAATGTTTAACGCGAAAAGCAAGCGAAAATTTCTCAAATTCAGAAAACAAACTAAATACAGTACATTTTTATAAATCTCGGGAAAATAGACTTTGCGTCGAACATCCCTAAAATTCAACTCTAACCTATATAAAAAAGGTTAAACAAACGTTATAATTTTATAGGGTACGCGGAACGCTTTCGACTATTGGGAATAAAACGAAATACGCTTAAAATTGCAATGGATATGTTGATGTATAAAATAGAGTGAAAGAGAAAGAGAGAGAGAAAGAGAGAGAAGGATAAAACGAGAGGAGGGGTGGAAAAACGATAGAGAGAACGAGAGAGAGAGAGAGAGAGAGAGAGGAAAAGGCCGGCATAATGAAAGTAGAGAGGCAGCAGCCCCGCGCGCGCTCGCTTCGAAAGGGGGAAAGGCCGGCGGCGCATGCGCAGCTCCGGCGAACGGAAAAAAATCGGCTCAGCAGCAGCAGCAGCAGCCGGGAGGGTGTGCGGCTCGTATCGATCGTGAACTCGCTCACTACTCTCCGTCTCTCTCGCTCTCTCGCTCTCTCTCTCTCTCTCCTCGCTTTGCGTTATATGTCTGCCTGACGCGGCACTAGAGAGAGGGAGAGAGAGAGAGAGAGAGGGTGGAATAGAGCGAGAGAGCTGGGACTCGTCCGTGCACCTCGACGACTGAAACTTCGATCGGTTACCAGCGCGACGTACTGGATCTCTCTCGCAGCGTATACCATGCGCTACGTGCGATATTTTTTTTATTTTTACCTTTTATGCAGCATGATCGCCGTAATTTCTGTTTTGAACTCGATTGCTTAATCGTATTATAGATTTTTATACTTTTTTTATTTACTTTTTTACTTTAAAAGCTTCGACAAATCATCTACTTTAGATTTTATTCCTTAGAATTTGTTTAACATTTTAATCGTGTGTGTGTGTGTGTCTAAGTGTCTTGAAAACTATTGACAGATATTTTATGCTTATTAAAACAGTTTTTAAAACGTTTACGATTTCTTAATATACGTACAATACATTTATTTTAGAATACGCTTTTGCACTGGCTAATGCAGTTGACGGTTTTATTCCGTATGTATGATTTAATAAATGAACTTTACACTTTACGAACTTAAATTAATCAGAAATAAATTTCACCGCTAACTCTATGAATATTTAAATCAATTAATACGCAAATGCTAGGCTGGAATTTATTTTTATTTAAAAAGAAAAAGAAAGAATCTTTATAATCGTTTGACTGCAAAATAACTTATATTAAACTTACTTTCTGATGAATAATCCTTTTTAGACAATCAATAGTTTTTCAAACTACATTAATCTCGAAGGGTAATAGTTGAGTATTTCTGTAGCATAATTATTGCATAATAAATATATGTTTGGGCGAAACAGAGGATTAGGCGATTTAACGTGAAGGGGAAAATATGAGTTATAAAATCGATAACGATTGACGGCTCGGAAATTTCGTTAAGTCCCGGCGTGCTCGGGAAGATCAAAGGAGAAGCGAATCGGTCCGGCTCCGGCAAAAGAGCGCGCTCCGCACGGAGGAAAGCTCGCGGCGCTCGCATAAAAAAGCGAATATATAGAGAAACGGGCGAGCGCCAGAGAGAAACTGCGAAGCTCCTGCCTTAACCCGCTTCGTTCTCCGCTTCACCCCTGGCGAAAGCTCGGCACTAGTCTTCCCGGCTTGCTGTTATATGCGAGCGCTCATTTTCGACAGCGGCCCCTAACGCGTATCTCGCTCTCTTTCTTCTTCTTCTTCTTCTTCTGCTTCTTCTTCTTCTTTTTCTTTTTATCGCCTGGCGATACAAATGCCGGCAATGGCTATCACTTTTTTTTGCAGTTTGTTTTTAATTTTTATGTTGTGAAATTTTGCTTCATTACCGTATATAGTGTGGTTTGCAGTTGTTAGACTATATAAATAATCAAATGGTTACCAATTCTTTTTGTAAAAACTCATAATTTCTACAAAGCACGAAAGCTCTCTCCCAAAACAAGCAGGAAAGTCAAACACCAATACAGAGGGAAAGAGAGAGAGGCGGAAAAGCGCGCTCACGCAGAATCAGTAGAAAAAGGAAGAAAATTGAGGGCGACGAGCAGGAGAGTTCCTCCCATGATCTCTTGGGTCATGAGCCACGCGCGGCTACGGCCCACGTGGCTGCTACTGCTGCCTCTCGCTCCGTCCTTTCCTTTCGCCCTTTACCTCCCTCTCTGTCACTCGATATAGTCTCTCTAATGCGTAAGGGAAAATCGCGACAAAACCATCCTCGTCCACAGCAAATATATTGCGCTGAATAATTTTGTCGCTTCGAAACAATTTCGCTCCAATGAAATTCCTCCTGGAGTTTAATTTAAGCATTGCACAAATTTAAGCCTAACCTCTGACCTTAAGAAATGTAAAAAGCTTATTGATATCTTACAAGAGTTAAGATATCAATTAAACTAATATAAAATTAACTAAACTTAGCCGCAAAACTAATTTTCTAAAATAGTTTTAAATGATAAAGTACGATTTTAACTGTTAATTCTTTTTTTGAAGTAGCACTTTGGTTTATCAATTTTTCCAAAAAGATTAACATTTTATTTTGAAATTGTTAAAAACTGTCAAGAAATTTCAATACAAATTGCGTCCTATCAAATCAAGTCAAAAAAATAAAAGAAAGCCAAATTTGACTCATTTTTTGCGCTGCGTAGCATCGATATGACTTATTTATAAGTAATAAAATGAAAATAAAAAAATTTGTATTTAAATAAACAAAAATTTCCAGGCTCAAAGTGTAGTAATTAGCAAAGAAGTTGAAATATTGCAGTTGGAAATGTAATAAGCAAAACAGAGGATTAAAAGGTTATTTTTTGCGCTTATTTGTAGAGAGGGCTAAGCTGTATATAAGAGCAAGATCGCTGTAATAGAAACAGTTTTTTTCATAATAATTCACGTAAAATTTCAATTTATATTGCATAGCCGAATCGAGCTCAAGCGCAATAGATCCTGGAATGGAAAAGCAGTGAGAATCGCCGAGTGAAATACAATTCCGGAAATCGAATTAAGACATCGATACATTTGGCCTATAGGAAGCAGTGGGCAATAACAATCGAGACGCCTTACATCGGTATAAAAATCAAGCTTTAATAATTTCATATCGGCCTGCGCGCCCCAAATACAATCTCTTTTTCTGCGGCAGCTATAGGTACGCGTGTGGTGTATATATAGGATAGTCGCGCACGTGGAGCGAGAGCTTAGTGGTATGGGGGACGGGGCGAAAAGGGAGAGAGAGAGAGAGAGAGAGAGAGAGAGGCGAGGGTCGGTCTGTTTTTGGGCGCGCACGATTTCGGGGGCGAGCGTCATCGGGGATCCTTTGCCTCGGCAACGGGGGCGCTCTCCCCTCGCTGCTCCGCGCTGTTCTCCGAAAAGGATCGATCCGCTCGGCGCGCTCCCTTCGTTTGCTCTCCCTCGTGCGCTGCTGGCTCCCTTTTTCTTTCCCTGGCCTCGCTCCCGAGCCAACTTGCGCTCCGCGTGCTACTGCTGCTGCTGCCACTGCCGAATTCGAACTACGGCACCACAGACTTGCACCTACCCACGCAGACGGGGGATGTTCTCTCTCCTGCTTTTTTTCTCCCCTCGCGGCAAAAGAGCCCGAGCTCTGCGTAGAAATAGAAATTTAACGTGCTGGCTATGTACCTACCTTACCTCTTGGCTCTTTCGCACTGACTGATAGCCAGAGAGAAGGGAGTAGGGAGTAGGATTTCTTTACGTCTTTTTACGGGATTCCAGGGAGTAGGCAATGATAGCGCAATCGTTTACCTAAGAGTCGGCACTGAATAGAGAGATAGAAAAAAAGTACCTTTGCTGCTATTGGCTATGTATTCTTAAAGCTGGTGCATCAAATTTTTTAACTTTCAACAACTGCAGTTTTTCAAGTATTTCTAAAGTAAAATTCATGTATATACAAAAAATCTGAATCATATCGACTTTCAAATACATCAAATATTATATTTTTTATCATCATTACTTTTTAATCATTCAAATTTTGCATTTATAAAGGTCTATAAAGTATATCATTATCATTCAATAAATTTTAATAACTTTATAGTAAACATTTTTTTAATACATGCATGATCGAGAATAACAAAAATTTCTTCACCGAAAATCAGTGGCAGTAAATATATATTTAACTTAAATTAAAAATGTATCATAAAACTTTTTCAAATTATAAGATAATGAAAAGAAAATTATGTCTTACAGTATGTTTTTAGTGTAATAACATTAGCATATTTAATACTATTTTATTCTAATGCGTAAAATTTAGCATTATCGGATTGCACTTATCGATAGGTTGCGTAACAATAACATTAGTCAATTTAAGGAAAATTGTATTCTTTGAGTGTTTTTAAACGACCCTTACAAGTTTGTATATAATTAAGACAAATAATCTCAGTGGCAAATTGCTGCAGGAGCGGCGCCCCATTCCGTCGAACAATTCGTCCCGTTTCCGGTTAAAGCCCTCGAGTAATTAGGTTAAAGTCCGAGGAGAGAGAAAGAGAGAGTACGAAAGGATGGCTCTCCCAGTATGAGCCAGTACGCTCCCAAAAGAGATACTTCACCAAAGAAAAGGTCCTTTCCGCATTCAGAGTCAGCCTCATTGCCTTCCTCTGTCTCCTCTTCTCCCCTTTCCCTTCTTATTCGCTCTCTCTCTCTCTCTCTCTCTCTCGATTGTTTCGATCCTTCGTCCTCAAATAATTCACATAAGTTATCCTGAAAATTTGCAAAATCTTAGCAACTGTAATTTGAACTCATTATTTGTATTTAATGAAAATGATTTTTCCAAAGTATTTGTTTCATCCTTTATGTGGAATATTCTTTGAAACATTTTTCTGTGTGCATCGTGGGTGTGAAATGATAAAAATGTTTCTTTTTTTTCTACAAATCAAATTAATCGGAATTTTCGCTTTTCGTTGCACGTTCTTTTAATTTCGATTTATCAGTTTCAATTCATTTTCCCAATTCGGTTTCGACACAATTAATGTAACAATTATTTAATTTCATTGTTTGGTTTGTATTTTATTTCAATTGAATGTTTATAATATGTGGTAACTATTTAAATGGAATTGGGAAAGAACGAATAGATTTTTTTACGTATTAATAAACTAGCAATGGAAATAAATATTGATAAATTTGATATTTTTTTTTTAATAAGTTAGCTATACATCTTTACAACTCACGTATTCTAAAAGGTATTTTGAGAATGTGTATCAGAAGATCTTTCATATTTATCTAAAATGCAAAGTAATTAAAAAAACAAAAAGAAAAAAGAAAACAATATTTGAAGAAAATGGAAAGAGACAATTGAAACGAAAATAACGACAATAGTGAATAAAAAATAACGGAAGGAAATAACACTTGCGAAAGGGGAGAGAAATCAAGAGTAACGCCGAAAAAAGAAGTAAGAAAGTTTGAGAGAAAGTAAGGAAAGGCGCAAAAAAGTCAGAAAAGTAGCTAGAGACTGTATATAAGGTCGACAGTGACAAAGAGGGGACTTCTGAGAAAGAGATAAAAGAGAAACGAAGATCGATTCACGCGCGAATAGAAAGAAGACAAGTAGCGGCGGAATTGCAGCAGATCTAAATGAGCAGACAGACGAATGTTATTTTTTCTTTTCATTACTTCTATCAATGTAGTTCTTAATTTTACACCTTTTTACATGCATACCATTGAACAATCAGACAATTATTTATGCTAATTTGAATTATGTTTGTTCTTTGCATAAACTAAACAAGTTTCTTCTGCTAACATTTAGATTTGAAAAAAAACATTTAAATAAATTGTATCTATTTAATAAAAAATGACCATCATTACGTCCAATTATATACTACAATGTTGCTAGAAGCGTAAAGATATATAAATTGCGCGATTTGCATTTAGCGCAAAATGCCTACGTATGCACGTTGGCTGTACGTGTTGCTAATGAGACAATTCCACGCATGAGCTGCGCTTGCGTTTGATGTAAGTGCTGGTCGCGTGCTGCGCGACTGTATTGCTATTTCATGCTTTGTATAAACTAGTTCCATGCATATCATGGCAGTGCGCCTAATACGCAATATCTCTCGTAATGGACTCTCTCCGTACGCATCAAAAGGTATCGCAGGACACCGGATTTCCAATCTTAAAAGAGAAATTAAATATCGATGTGTGGCCAAAAGTGATTTTATACAAGTTCGAGCTTGAATAGAGTAAATCATGTAATGAGTAGATATAGTCGGATACGGTAAGACCGGTACATTTTTTCTACTTATCTATTGTAATAATAGTAGCAGTATTTCTAATAACATTTCATGATCTAGTACTATTATCACTAGATCAAATTAAAATTCAATCGCACTGAGTTTCCTAGTTTTGGAAATCCGTATCCTACAACATTGAAATCTCCTAAATTGAAGTTTTGGACATTTTTCAAACCGCATTCATGCCATGTAGTTCTGGCGATAAATATAAAAACTTTATAACAACTCTCGGCCACTATTAGCAACCCTGCCTCTCACTCGCATTGCAGAATATATATGTATAGTGAGAGCAGGCGCGCGGGGGCGAACTAAAAAATCCCCATAAATCTAGTCTCGAAAAACAAACAGCAGCAGGTTGCCTGAAAATCAATAGGAGCCAGCAGCGAGAGTCGTTGAACCAAAACAGGTGCATCGACAACTGAGCAGGTTTACGTGTAGCCGACTCTCGAGGCTTTTAAAGCCGCAGCGAGAAAAGAAGGGCGGAATTTCGAAGGAACCGCGCTCTATCGTATATATAGATTGTCTAGTGCCTGTCGGCTCGTGTGTCCTCCAGGCCTCGACCATGACCTCGTCTCGTTGGCTCTACTACGCGGCAACCTCGTTAAACACAGCGTATACACAGCAGCGATGCCGAGCTCTGCTCTCTGCGCGCCGGTCGATCGATTTCCGCGGACTGCCGCCTTCTCCTTGCTGCCTGCCTGGCTCTCTATATACTATATGTACGCGAACTCGAAACCCTTTTCGAATCGCGCACGCACTTCACCCTCTCTCTTTTCTGATGTTAGTGCGTTAACTGAGAGCCGGCGACGCACGTGGACTGCTGACTGCTGATGGCTTAATCGTTTCAAACTGTGCCTGACTTTCCGTTTTTTTCCTTTTCCGTTTTTTTTTATTTAATGCGGATTGCACGCTTTTGGAAAATAATCAATAGCGCGGTGATTGGATTGTTCGGTAACTGAACCAAGCGATATATTAGCTAAATATTCATCAAAAGGCTGTTAATGGGTTGACCAGACACCCATTAACAGTGTGTATTTGAGTAGGTAAAACGGTTTTAACCAATTCCAGGTAATCTGCTTATCGCGTCCAGAAATAGAGTTGCTATACGAAAGCTAGCTAAGACGTCAAACCTTTGAATATACTGTGCTCTTCGCGGAAGACACGTTAGATAATAATAAGCTCTAAATACCAATTTTATCGAAAAGGTGTAATAGCAAAGATTTGTTTATGATTAAAAAATTCAAAAAGTTGAAAATGTGTGTTTTGTTTTATATCACAATTGGGTGTTTAAAATAATTTTGTAAAAATATGAGCTGTAGAAAGGGTTATGCAAGACTAAAAGAGTAAGTAATTTCCAGAGATTTTTATCACGATATATAAAAAGAAGGCAGCCAAGTTATGAAAACCTTACTAGAAACTGTTTTTCTCCAGCTAACAAACTGCCTGCATTCCAGCCTCAGTTCCAACACACACACACACAGTTTAAACCCTGTGTGGCGGGGTACAATGAAGGCCAGCCGCCGCTATAATACACTAGGAGTCAGTTTTCCACGGGCACACGTAGGGGCTATTGCTACTGCTGCCACAGAGTGTATATAGGTATATATGTATAATGTAACCTGTGCGCACCACGTGCATGCACGCGATGATGCAGCAGCAGCAGTAGCAGCAGCAGTAGCGTACGGACGCCGGCGGCACGTCCACGTCCATCAGCGCGTGATCGCTCTTTCTCTCCCGCTCTATCTCTCTCTCTCTCTGTCTCTCTCTGTCTCTCTCTCTGTCTGTATCTCGCATGCACCGACCGAGAGCGGACATCGACCGTTTTCATGCGTTATTAAGCTACTCGACTGCTGCAAATCAAATGTTTGCGAAACTCACCGATCTCGCTCTCCTGCATTGTGCGTTCGCTCATGTACCTGCAGTCCGCCTCCCTCGCTGCCCGCTGCCCGCTGCTTTTTTTTATCCCTTTGCTATTTTTTCCTTCTTTACACTCTCGCCAGCTGTCCGTTTGGTTATTTTTATTTTTAAAGCTTCCGACTTTATCAATGAGCTTTAACTTTATCCTACAAAATTTTCTTTAAATAACATTCGAAAACTGATAATTTTTAACTCGCATTTTCACACTTTCGACATTTACTACATTAGCCAAATTTAGATCGAATTGTCAAACCGAGTCCGTTTTTAGTATAGCAACTTTGGTTATTCGGGAGCATATACAAAGCTAACATTAAATTAATTCGTCAGATTAAAAAGCGAGAGTTTGCAATTTGTTGAGATTATTATTTTTACTATGATAACCTTTATCAGCCAGCCGGAAAACGGCTTGATTTTCTGTAGCTGTCCATCTCGCTTTGCGCAACTCGTTTTCGCGCTGGCTCTCTTTCCCTCGTCCTCCCGTGCTATGCTCGTCCGGATAATTTATACAGGATAATTTCAGCATTATCCCTGTGTGCTTTTGCCTTGCTGATGCTGATATCTCTCGCACCTGGATATGCGCCAGACATATGCTGGCTAGCGCGTTGCTGTACCTGTGCGTGTACGTGCATGCTGCTTTGTAGATATATGTTTTGCATCGATACGCAAGCAAAATCCAGGCTGAGTGACACGCGTACTGATTGATTTTTCGTGACTCAATTAGGTCGCTAACGCGCTACGTTATTTCATTGCTATGATCGACGTATTACAGAATTAATTACAAATTTCGATGTTACGCGCAAGTCAGAGGATTTTGACCCCAGTTTATTAATGTTTTATCATTTTCATTTCCGTGAACATTGGCCTTCAATATTGAAATCCTCAATTGCAAAACGTATTAATAAATATTGATATTTA
>JAPYZA010010213.1:0-10995 GCA_030522685.1 Eupelmus azureus | reverse complement strand
GATTCAAACGCTAAAATGTGTGCTATACTTACCGTGTAAAAGTTGAATTCAGAATTTAAACATAATTAATCGACATATTATCCTTGGAAATATTACTCTGAAGTCATTTTTCGAATGACCTGTATAAATCGACTTTTTTATGGTACTATATTAACATTTTCATTTTTCTTTAAAATTCAGGTGAAGCCGAATTTTGTCTCGTTTTCTCCTTTTTTTACCCACTGTGCGCCGCCGCACGCGTACGCTCCTCACTTCCTATCTTGGACGCTCAGCTAGCGGGAGCTTTTCGCGACGACGGATTTCGGGCGACAGTCTTAACTTCCACCTTTATATTTGTGTGACTGTAATTTACGTATTTATCGAATTAAATTCTTTATTTAACGACCGTATTATTCGAACGATTGCGCGAGTGTATACTTGCTGAATATTTATTTAATAAATCTATTAATTATAAACCAGTGTCTACGTGCTTTTGAACTCCTCATCCCAGCTATCCACGCATAATTCTTGCAGGTTATGGGCCGAGCGGTAGGAGATAGTACTGCAGCAGGCATTGTGGGAGGCGACAGGACGACGAAAATTATAGCGAAATGTAAATGCGAAAGCAAAATTCTAATATTGGAAAGTTAGAGACAGTGCGCGACGGAAACTAGAATCGTTTTCAAATTTAAAGGTTGGGCATCGCGAGTGTAAATTGAATTTGAAATTCAGTAACAGTGTGCGACGTTAAGGACGAGTGAAGTTAAAATTGAAAAGGCCATTTCATATTCGTTTGTTAAATTCTTAGTGCTGTGAAAACGCGTTTAACAAAATTAAATATTGCTTGACTTCCCCGAAAAACAAGAGACGGATGCGTCTCGAAGTATCGTGGTACAGAAGCACGACAACAAGTCTTAGCGCACACGCGGATTCCTGGAAAGCGATCGCGCGACCGGCCAAGATGGCGGCGGGCTTCATGCTCCACCTGTGCGCGCGCATAGAAGGAGAGAGGAAGCGTGCTACGAGTCCTAGTGTGTGGCGCATATACACGCGTGTGAGTGCAAGAAAGAAAGAGATTGAAAATGAGCGAGAGTTGTACTACGGATCATGAATGCATGTCGTCAGGAAAAGCCTCGTGTGACAGAGAGAGGCAGATGCGCGAATATGTTTGTGTATTGCAAGCGTGAGTAGGGGCAGCTAGCTGCGCAGCTATGAGTGTGTGAGAGCGAGTGAGACAGATAGAATGATGTTGAAACACCGCGGCTAATCGAATTTCGTAAACGAATGAAACTTATATTTACAAGTGCACGAATTCTATGAAATATATTCATATATATAGTCGACTAATTCTAATTGATCGAGTAAATCTAAAACTATTATTGAAGAGACTAATTAAAATTTTCGGTCTTTCAAAAATGTATACGAAATTAAATATTATAGCCTAATCGATCAGTATTAAAATAATTTTTTTGACTGAATCCGAGTCACAGAATCTGAGTGTGTTCTGTTTGTGTTCACGCACGCACACAATGTTTGTGTTCGACATTATATACAGTGACGCTTGTGTGCGGTACACTGTGCTTATAATACTGTAATCAAACAAAAGCTTGTCTTCGGCATTGTTTGTTTACGCAAAAATTATTTTTTGTTAGCGTGAATAAAATTTGTGACTAATCCAGTAGGTCGCTTAACAGATGCTCTGAATAGGTTTCGAAAAACAGAGCTACAGCTATTAGAATCATAATGTAGAGAACAGAACATATCTCCTCGTTCCTCTGACACGACTGTGTTGCGACTATATTACGCGACAGAGAGAGAGATAGAAAATCTGAGCTCAGTATAAAGCGTTAGAATGCAAGTGGGACAAAGCGAGCATCGAAGGCGAGTGAGGCAAAGTGAGCGGCGGTGACGAGTGAGGCAGGCAAGCGGCGACGGTACGAAGCGAGCGAATTAATGACAGGCCCAAACGACAGAGTGAGAGTGACAGATCGACAGTCATGAGAAAGCGAGAGTCGGTACGACGGAATACGACAGTATTACACTTAGAAGAAAACCAGTTAACAAAATTTATACTAATATATCTGCAGATAAAATAAAATGACACAAATGATAATACGTATATTAAGATGATTTTGTAAACTCACAAACCACTGAATAACAGTGACAGGGTTTTAAAAATAATAATGACAGTTTTTGAATCGACAGGATTTCTTTCAGGTTTTATGAATATTACATAAGTAGAAATAAATTAATATTTTCGGCGCTTATAAGGAAAGCGAGAGATATCGCAACGGAGGGTGACAAGTCTTTCTTGTGAAGGCATAATGGCGAATGCTTCGTAAATATGCCGCGTAAATAGCTAATATAGCTGAATACAATTAAAAGCGATTATCGATCGAGAATTTGACGACTGTATCATGTGGAACAGTGCCTGAGAACGACAGAAAAATAAGTTACAAAAACGACAGAAAAGTTAGTTACAAAAGGGAACTAAAATGATTTAATAAATTGTAATCAGCAGTGTTTGTGTTCGACCTGCTGTATTTACAATATTATAGTAAAAATATATTCGACGGCTTACTAATTTTAGAGTTCCACACCAATGAAAATTAATATAAATAGATTAATTGAGAATTAAATCTACATGTTTCCTACAGAAATAAAAGGTTAAAATTAAATAAGTGAAGATGACAGTACTTCGCCAAGTCCTAATTTATTACTTTCATTATCGTGCCGTAATCAGTATCTGTTTTCCCGTCCTAATTTATTCCTATAGATTAAGCGGGTATGACTGTATTTAAGTATGACTGGTTGGTTTTTTTAATTTTATTCTATATTTTATGATGACGTCACAACTCACATATTTTTACATTTTATTTTTGACTTAGTATTTTTACTATTTACATTTTTATATATACACCTAGGTAAAGTATCTTCTGACATGGTCCTATGAGATCAGTTTTTAAACAGTTGTGATGATTACCTGCTTTTAATTTCAATCATGGATAATGTATGATTTTAAAAAACTTGACGGATAGATATAAGAAGGCTACTGTCAAGCTGTGATATTTGGAACACGATAGGCAACTTGTTAAGCATTGATACTTTTCAATCGCAATATAAAGAAAGTCGTCGACCTATGTGATAGACGTTAATATTCAACCATTGTATTTTGTTTGTACTTAATTGATACAATAATAAATTATATCTATCTATCTATTATGATGAAAATTTCTACCAGGGTATGCAATCGAGTTTTCTTATATATGAGGATTACGTAGAATATATTTATTTTCAAAGGGAAAGTTTATTAGGGAAAATTATTATTTTATTTAACATGTAGTAAACAAAATTGTTTAATTGCATTAAATTGAGCTTGCTAGACTACCTACTGCAACCTTCCTTTTGGAAACTTCTCGGAAGATACGTCGGAATCATTCATGTAAGGGTGTTGGAAGGTTCCTAAAAGTTTACGAGTACGCTTACTAGAAAGATTTAGATTACCTGGAAACTTCCATGAAAGATTCCAATGAGACCTTATCGAATCTTTCACTAAGCACACAGGAAGGTTGTTGGAAGCTCTGGAATCTTCCTTGAATCTTTTGCTGGGAAGCTTTCCGAAACTTTCATACTATGTCGGAATTAAGGACTTTTTGAAGTATAATGATTATAGAGAAAATATTTTAAAAACATCTTAAAAACTTTATCTGAAATATTTTTTGCAACCTTTAGAAAAAGTTTTTGAAAAGGTTTCTCTAAATGTTTTTAGAAACTTTTATAATCATTTTCGAAAAGATTTTTTTGATAGACAGAAACTCTGCACGAAACGGTAATAAAATCTTTTTATAATCTTTTCGCAAACATTTCGAAAAAGATTTTTGAAACGTTTCCTAAAAGCTTCCCGGAAAGCATTTTTGAAATATTTTAAAAATCTTTTCTCGGTGGTTTCAAAACTCTAGAAAAACTGTTTTGGAAAATATTTTTAAAAAATCTTAAAAAGCTTTTCGAAAACATTTACTTTTTAGTATATTCGAATACTTTCTCTAATATTTTTGAGACGTTTTTTAAAGCTTTTTGAAAATATTTTTAGGAATCATAACAGATGCTTTTTAAAATGTTTATAAAAAGTTTTCAGAAGTTTGAAATGCTATGTTACAAACTAAGATCTTAATTTATTCTATAATATAACTTTATCTCGTCTATACCAAAATTAACTAGAATATTGTAATTCTCATCAGACCCGACTCGGACGCATGTTTACGTTCTATTTTTAAACTCCTCGCGAATCTCAGCGACCTTAATCCTTGTTATAATACACAATTAATCATGCCACAATAACCGAATACATGTGCCTAACTCGAATCCGAATTAAATGATTTTCTATTATACAAAATTATATTAAATTTATAATAAAATACCGGCTAACTAATTATATATAAAATTGCTCATCCCAAGGTCGTATTTCTTATCTAGCACATGCAGAATTAGATCAACGCACAATTAATTACTCAAAATACTTTTATTTCGACTTGAAATTACAAGATAGATTTATTATTATATCGATTTTCTTAAATTTACGCAACGTCCAACACTATTTTGGAGAATCCACTCTAGGATGCTGGCTCGACGTGGTTGAACAATATTTCGGCAGCGTGGCTTCGTTTTACCTTAGATTCAGGCAGAGCGTCTTCCAAAAGGTGGTACTGGTTCGGCGGATCCCGGGAAAATGAGAGCGAGCTCTCGTCGCTCTCTAGCGCGAGACCCCCCGCAGAGTACTCCCACCGAATATTGCGAGAGTAGGGGGCAATTAACTAGCTTCGCCGAACGCGCGATATGCACTCGGCGCGCAATTTAAACGGGGATCATTAAATTTTCCCCCTTTTTTCCCATTGCCGAAATAAGGTTTAGCCAATATGGGAAAAACTCGTATCACTCAACGTGGATTAAATGTCGTCATAAACAGTTCATCAGCGCCCCGACGTTTATTGCCCCTTTATACACGTGACTCCTTGACCTCTCTGAGTCCATGCTTGAGTCAAAAGAACGCAACACTACATAATATAAATTTCCCCACAACGCACATGCATCGTTTCTTTTTTTTTTAATGTATCGTAGATGGTCGAACCGTGGTTATACATGTTCCTATAAATACTAGTATTGCCTCACTCAATATATTAATAATCGAACATTCTAACACAAGTTTATAATTATCATTTCTCTTTCGCTTCTTCCTATGCGCATATTGTTTCTTTTAGTAATCACAGTCATTTTCTTTTTTATACATTATCGTTACGTAACGTTATTTAAATATTCTTTTTTTTTTAACTTTTTTTTCATATCAAATCATAATAATAAATCTAATTAGAATAACTTAATCTCTGACGCTATTATCGCAGTTTTTTTTTACCCTAACATTACCCCAAGATCCGTACAATTTACAAACTTATAAACTACCGCAATATCAGCTTGAAATGCACGCTATATTTACATCATTTTATGTTATTTTAACAACTCATCGCTTTTTATAGCTAATATTTACAAGATTAGTTTGATGCAGAATGGTACTTCCTGAGATTCGAGCGGTTATACGTTCCAATCTCGGCATTATTTTTACTGGGATCGGTTAAAACGAACGCGTTGGGCCCAATTTGTTCATTAATTTCGTACGGCCCTTCGTATAAATGAAAGAATTTCTTAGTCGTTTCATCGAGAGCGTTGGAAAGGTGTCGGACGCGTAATAATACTTTATCGCCGACTCTTAGCTCGATTTTCGAAATTTTTTGGTTTTTACCTCGTATATTGAAATTTTTTTCTAAATTATTTCTGGCTAAGGTAATCATATATTGGTAATTTATTGATCTTTCCTGCGGAAACTTTATCAATTTCTATACTTCGTCCGCGACTGGCACTCCGAAATGCAACTCAGCAGGAACCAACGAAGTGCTACAGTGTGTTGTTACATTTAAAAGACGTTCTATTTGTTTTAAATTATTTGCCCAAGTAATGTGCTTATTCCTGCAAAATGTCCTAAATAAACGGCCTAATTCGCGCATTACTCTCTCGGTGGAATTAGATTGCGGATGACGAATCGAGCTATATAATACTCTGATGCCCTCGCTCTCGAGCGCGTTTTTCCATTTTGGCGAGGCAAACTGCGTTCCGTGGTCACTCAGTATTCTATTGGGTTTTCCGCACTCTTATATGTAATTTTCTAATATATTTTTTAGGGACATGTGAGTTGTCGCGTTCTTCATCGGATATAATTTAACGTACTTGGAAAACGCATCTAACACAACCAATATATATTGGGCGCACCCTCGACCGGGAGGGAGGGGTCCGTAGAAGTCCATCGCGGTCGACAGGTGCTTCACCCTTTGACATAAATCGCACGCAAATACCTACCTTTTCGCATCTTTTGTTAAGCCTTTCCAATAATAAAATTGTTTTAAAAATTCAGCTGTTTTAAACACACCCGGATGACCTAATTTATCATGAACAAGGGAAATTAATTCATTTTTTATGCAATCGGAGATTACGATGCGCCAGTCGTCTACTTTATTTATATTTTGCTTATGAAATAAAATATTCTCATGTATATGATAATTCTTGACTTCTTCATTCCTATTAATCGACTCGATAATTGTTTTTATCTTTGCATCTAATGTTTGTTTTATTGATAGGTTTTTTAAAATATTTTTTAATGAAGTTTGGTCATTTAGTAATTGCAATATTACCAATAACGAAACTTTGTTTTATGCGGTAAGTTAAATTGATTTAAAGTAGATATTAATAATTTATTATCTGGTTGATCATGAAATCTCGCCTCTGGGTTTCTACTCAAAAAATCGGCTGTTATATTATCACAGCCCCTACAATGTTCTACTGTAAAAGAAAATTGTTGCAGCAGCAAACTCCAGCGAATCAAACGACTATTGTGAAAAGTAGTTGAATTTAAAAATGTTAAACTTTTGTGGTCTGTAATTAATTTAAATTTTGCACCTATTAAAAAGTACTTGAATTTGTAAATCGTATAAATTATGGCTAATAATTCTCGTTCAGTTGTAGTGTATCTAGTTTCTGTATCCGTTAAACATCGATTTACTGCTGAAATTATTTTCTTGTCATCATTCTCGTCGAGCTGGAAGATTACTCCCCCTACTTCGAAGCCACTTGCGTCCGTTTGGACAATGAATTCCTTATTTGGGAGTATATGGTTTAGGCATACCTCCCGAATAAAATTCTTTTTAAGTGCCTGGAATGCGACAGAATGGTGCGGAGTCCAATTCTATGCAGTGTCGGCCCTTAATAACTCCCTAAAAGGTGCGATAAAATTGTTATAATTTTTATAAAATCGGCGGCAATAGTTACACATTCCTAAAAATTGTTGCAACTGTTTTTTGATTCTTTGGTTGCTGGAAATCGCTGATGCTCGTCATTTTACTATGATCGAGTTTTATCCCGTCCGATAAAACAATAAAACCCAGAAACGACACCTCAGACTTAATGAATTCGCACTTTTTTATATTTATTGTGAAATTAAATTGTTGTAAGATGGAAAATAGCTCGTCGAATACCAGCAGATGCTCCTCGAACGTCTCCGTACCTATTGATAAATCGTCGATGTAGTTGACTGAAGATTTCCTCAGTCTTTCCAAGCCCGTCGAGAGTGGATTTTTAAGGGCTCTAATAAATACACTACCAGCGACTTTCAATCCGAACGGAACTCAAGTAAATTGATACATCGACGATTCAAATAAAAAGGCCGTATATGGCCGAGAATCGCCCGAAAGAGGGATCTGCCAGTACCCGTTGGTCAAGTCCGATTTAGAGAAAATTTTGCCATTAGAATATTCTTGCAGTATCTCGTTAATTGACGGAGGTGCTCCGTGGTCATCATCAATTATTGTATTAATTTGCCGGATATCTAGGCAAATGCGTACGTCGCCGTTTGATTTTTATACGATCCGTAGAGGATTTCAGTGCGGGCTAATTGATTTTTCTATTATTCCTAGCTGCATCATTTCGTTTATTTTATTTTTGACTTTGTCGCGCAGAGCAAGAGGCACAGAATAAGTTTTACATTACATAATTTGGTTTATTTACTTTTATTACATGATTGTATCCTTTCGCACAGCCGGGTTTATCGGAAAATAATTCAAGATTTTTTATCAAGATTTGTATCAAACAATCTCTTTGATGAGCGTCAATCGACATTAGTCTAGACGCGGCTGAGCGAAGTTCGTCGGGCAGCTGGCCACCGCGTACTAATTCTTTATTATTATTCATAGTTGATTTTATATATAATTTATTCCTTTTCTCTTCATCATCATTACCACTCAATATTTCAACTTCGTCATCACTTACTACATACTTATCGTCATCGCATACTATATACTTATCGTTTTCATTCTTATTATTTTTATTTCTATTAAAATTACTGATATTTTTAACATAATTTTTTTCTTTTACTTCAGCTATATTCTCTTTTAATTTAATTTCTGACGCATTTATTACGTAGATAAATGTTTTTTCGTCATCGCGCGCAGTTACCAACCGATCCGGTGCTCCTCTCCCAAACATCGTTGCCGCTCTTGAGATCATTTTATTTTTAAATTCAATATTTCTCTTCTTATAATTTATAATTAAAGCGTTATGTAAACTCCAATCATTGCCCAAAATTATGTTACTCGTCAAATACGGGATTACTAAAAATATGTATGAAAACTTTTTATCTATTTCACAATCTAATAAAATATGTTTCCTAACTGTTGTGCTCTTTTCCGATGGCCGTTGATACAACTACAATCGTTACAGGCAATTCGTGGAATTTTATTTTACATTTTATTTTTTCATAAAAATTTTCTGGAATCGCGGTTAATGACTGCCTGTATCGACCAACGACCATATCATTTCTCCATAAAGATTGAGAAAAATGTGTGGTGAATGAGGTATTTGATTTGCAGTTATATTTATGTTATTTCGGTCTTTATTGTCTACAATTCCATTTTCTAAATCCTTAATAAAATCAAAGTTATTATGACACGCTGTCGGACCGCTGCGCAACGTGTCAATTCTTAGTTTAAATTGTTTGTGGATTGATTTTGAGGTGGTGGGTATCGTGTATCCGGGAGCTAATTATTTGGATTAAACTGAGTTTGACTTAAACAATTAATTTGATTTATTGCGGGTTGATTTTGTTGATTGTTAAGTGGCAAATTTGAAAAATTATTTGGATTTACTGCCGGTTGATTGTCTTAATTATTATAAGTAAAGTGCTGTAAATTCCTGCCATTATTATAATTTGGATTATGATTAAAGTGGTTGTGATTATTGTAACTATTGAAAAATCTTCCGTCTCTCGCTCGATTATTACCGCGACCTCTATTAAAATTAATTCCATTTACCGCTGTTGAGTTCTGCAAATTTCCAAAATTATTTCTATTGCCCTGATTATTTATTTGATTATTAAAATTATTCTGGTGATTATTTAAATGACTCTATTACTGATTATTAGAATAATTTGCCTGATAATTGTGGAAGTTATTTGCCTGAAAACTCTGTCTGTTTCTGCGCTCCAACTGAATTGCATCTAGATGCGTCAGTGTTTGAGTGATCGCGTTCGTATTTTCGCAGTCCAGCGCGACTAAGGATTCTTTCATATTAAACGGTAATTGTTGCATAATAATGTAGTTTCTCTCGTAATCCGACAGCTTAGGTAAAATATAATTGGCTTCTTTAATTTGTTTGTAAAAATAGGTTTGTAAGTCGCCTTCTTGCAACGTATATTTGCGACTGGCCCAATTATTTTTCACCCTTACCTGTATCGGAATTGAATAGAATTCGCGGATAAAAGTCTCTCTAAATTGTTGATATGTTAAAATATTATTTTTCAAATTAAACCAGTATTTCGCTTTCCCCTCCAACGCTTCCTCGACGACAGTCAATTTTCTCAGATTAGTTATATTTTTTAATTTAAAAAAATTTTCTAATGCTTCTAAAAACTTCATAGGATTAATCCTATTCTCTTCAGAAAATTTCGGCAATTTCGTTTCTATTTGGTTAAACGAGAGATTTCCTATCACCTCTCCCAATTCTGAAACACCATTCTGCATCCGCGTATTATTTTTATTCGCTAAAAATTCTTCGACTGCTGCAGCCTGTTGTCGATATTCATTTTGTACGCGGCGCGCTTCGAGTACCTGATTGTTCGCCATTTCAATTGCACGACACGCTGCCTGGAGATCCTGTTGCATGTCGTTCAACTCATCAAGAAATTCAGCCTGCGCAGGTGGTCGTCAATTCACGTTGGCCTCTCCATTCGCAGCTGCATCGACCTGCTGCTCGATGATTTGCAAGTTCGCTGCTTGCCCGTTCTCATTTTGCAGTTCTTCATTCGATGGTGGAATTTCCGGCAGTGGCAATGGTATGTTATTTCCACGTGCTCCATGATCGTCCATGTCGTAGGCTCGTGCGCTTTTTTTAAAAAATTTGTTCAAATTAGCAAAACGTTGCTTCACTTGCCTACCCGAGCGCGTGACGTATATAAATGTTTCCCTCGATTTCTGCATGCGCTTACGACTCGAAATTTATTTATTAAAGTTGCGAGAAACTCTGGAGTTAATCAGGCTCATATATTTTCAAATGCTATAAAATATTTTACTCATAAAAAAATTTCCAGTCGCTTAACCCAATACAATTTTATTAACAAATAAATAAAATACTCAATTAAAAATTGAAATGCTAAAATTAGAAAAATCTCAATTATAACAAATATGTATTATTAATTAATTCCAAATTCTAACGTGTGATGATACGCGAATTTATTAATTCAAATTTGAATTATTTTCGCGCCGCGTGCGCGCGCCGCTCGACTTGCGCAGATTGCGCTAGACTCGCGCACACGTTGCCGGCCCGATTCGAGCGGGAGAACGAGAGAGACGCCGCGAACTAGCCTTACCCGAGATTGCTAATTCGCGCGCGTTACCGAGAGCACAGCAAAACGTTACCGGCTTTTTA
>JAPYZA010010208.1:0-10102 GCA_030522685.1 Eupelmus azureus | reverse complement strand
TTTTTGTGACGTCATCATAGGCAAATTAGCATGGTTTCTTTAGCGCTGGCAACGTCGCAATCCTCAAAAGTACGGGAATGAATAATATATATATATATAAATTCCTGTAGAATACACTCCTAAAAGCCCTTTTTTTTAAAATAAATAAATAAACGAATATATACATATATATATATATATACTAGGGGGACTTCGCCCCCCTGCGCGCTTCGCCCCCCCCCCTCTTCACAAGATCACCTCTTCACAAGATCATCCCTTAAAATAAAAATTTTTTATATTTCATCAAAATAAACTATAATATATAGAGGAAGGTTTATTTTTAGTACTTTGAAACTTTAAAATATATCGTATCATATACAGATAAAAAAGAATAATTATTAATTGTATCGTTTCCATGTCACATTGCGTTAGATACTTTAGTGCGTTTTTATCAAAGGTTACCTCAATTTTTCTTTATTTAATGGCAAGACAAGCATTTTTACTGATTTAGCTAATTGTAAAATTTTATTATTACTAAAATAATATATAGCAAAATTTCATTATGTACTAATTCTAAGAACTTTTCCTATCAATTTAATCACATAAAAACTACAAATCTTATAAATGAATATTCAAATAGATATCAAAATATAAAAAAATATTGTTCTTTACAGCTGCAAGACCCTGTATAATTTAAAATCCATATAAAACAAAAACAAATAGATAAGACTCCAAATTTCCCCTTCTAAAACATCAGCTATTTTCGGAAATAAAAGGAGATATTCGATATATAAGGCATGAATATCACAAAATATCATGAAAACGACGTCAAATCGAGGAACATAACCAAAAAACATCACAAAATTACGTAAACAAGTGAAAAAATAACGTAAAACCCCTCAAAATAACGGCTAGTTTCGGAGATAAAGGAAGACAATTTATAAATTAAGCAAAAATATAGCAAAATATCAAGAAAACGACGTCAAATCGAGGAAAGTAGCATAAAAATATTGAAAAATAACTTAAAAAAGAGGAAAAATAACGTGAAACTACTACAAATAACGGCTACGTTCGGAGATAAATAGGGATAATTCATAAATTAAGCGAAAATATAGCAAAATGTCAAGAAAGCAATGTCGAATCAAAGAAAATATCGTAAAAATGTCGAAAAATAACGTTGAGAAGTGTAAAAATAACGTAAAATCCCTCAAAATAACGGCTAGATTCGGCGATAAGGGGCTGGGGTCCTTAATTCTTATACACGGTGGCGGCGGCGGCGGCGGCGGCGAAGTATCTTTACAATATAGATATATATATACAATCTTTTTAAAATGTATAACCTGGCAATTACGGCGCGTCTGAAATAGCCTGGCGACCCTTGTAAACAATTTAGTATGGCGGTAAAGAGGGATAATTCATTAATTAAGCGAAAATATCATAAAATATCAAAAAAACAACGTCATATCAAGGAAAATATCGTAAGAATATCGAAAAATAACGTAAAAAAAGGAAAATGAACGTAATACACCTAGAAATAACGGCTAGTTTCGGAGATAAAGGGGGATAATTCAAAATATAAGCAAAAATATCGCAAAATATCGAGAGAACAACATCAAATCGAGGAAAATATCTTGAAAATATCCAAAATTAAGTTACAAAAGTGAAAAAATAACGTAAAACCCCTCAAAATAATGGCTACTTTCGGCGATAAATGGGGGGTCCTGGATTCTTATACACGGTGGAGGCGGCGGCGAAATATCTTTATAATATAGAGATATATACTACTGTATATATCTATATACTGTATAGATATATACTACTGTACTTTGAAACTTTAAAATATATCGTATCATATAAGAGCCGCGGTGGCTCTTGGGTAAGGGCTCGGCCTTCTGAACAGAAGGTCCCGGGTTCGAATCCTGCTCTACCGCGGTTCTGATGGTTCGGATTCCATCTAAAACTGTAGGGCCAGTTGAGATGCGTATGCGTTTCATCGCTCAAATGAGTGTATGGGAGGCATAGGCATCTCATCTATAGGGACACACAACACATTGACAATAGTAAACACACACACCCAAAGAACACGAGTATGAATAGCGGAACTGCTCACTCAGCTAGTAGACGCCTCTCGGTGTCGAAAACGGAGGCGCAGATCCTAGGACTACCGAAGGTCTATGCAGAGAACACTGAGATGGTGTCGAAAAACAGAGGTACTTGGGGCCTCACGTAGGTGGAGCCCCTTATACAGAGTGACTTGCAAAAGTATCTCATTGTTCTCACCACAGTTAATATACAGTTACAGCCGTATAATCTCTAAAATGAGCTTGGGTAGCCTATAACATGTAAAAAAAAAAAATATCGTATCATATACAGATAAAAAAGAATAATTATTAATGGTATCGTTTCCACGTCACATTGCGGTTGTAAATTAATTATTATATCTAATTAATAATAAATAAAACAAATGAAATTAAGGGCTAGAGTACTACTCAAGGGATTCGGTCTTTTGTTGGAAGATGCATGTAAATAATCAAAAATATAAAATTATACCATTTATTTATATAATATAAAAAGGCGAACTTAAACTAACATGGTTAGAAAATATGAATTTCACTCACACTCAAATATTAAGAGAATACACAATTAGCAAAGCCTACTATTCACGATGCCGCCGTATAATAACATAAATAACGAAAGAAATCACAAAGAATATGAGTTTACAACGCGATGTCAAAAGCTAGATAAACGCTACTTATCTAATAAATTATGCGAAGTTGCCATCTCAGCAGCCTTTGAGAGAACGAATTCTAAGTGGAAGTTAAAGCGTCAGGCAGACGATATTATTAGTCGTTGACGCGAGGATCTCGATGGCTCAATCCACCCGGGATATCTACTCCATAGGTCGTCCTCTGGCGTGGAAAATAAATCAGAGTAAATTTCGCACAGGAAGCGTCGTCGTATCGTTGCCGATGGCCTTAGAGCGCGCTGGGTAGTTGTCAGCTTGACGATCCCAGGTGGAGAGAGCTAACTCGCGATTTCAATTTCGCATATTGCCTCTGTTTTGCGCACGGTACTTAACTTGAGCTTACGCACTCATTGCCATTTAGCATCCACTAACTTTCGGCGCGAGTTACAAATTTGTAAACGCCTCGTTAGATTCTCCCCTTTTTTGCTGCACGTCATGAAAGCAAAAATTTATTCAAGCGGTAGTCGATCTACTCTTCGGCATCATTCTCGCGCAATTACATAATTGAAATAAAATTAAATGACAGCGAAGTGAATAAGCAAACCCTTGCAATTGCCATCCTTAAAACAATTTATATTGTTTTTGCAGATTCTTAGTAATTCGAACGTACTTTTCATTATCTCACTTATCTTCTCGGAAAAATATTATACATAAATAAATGATTTTGATTGAATATTTAAGCCCATGGGTTACTTATAACTAACGGTATACCATCTTACACGAGTACACGATTTATATTCTTTCTATAGCGGTGCACAGGATAAATTTTCCACTTCTTGTTTGTCGACATATTTTTGTTTCTCTAAAACTCACTTTTTAAACTAATTACTATCTTTCTTTACAGGCAACTACTCTATTCGCTTAACTTACACATAATTTTTGTCTTAAACTAAATATCTGTCTTACGTAATTAAGACATATTATCTACACCGCATACGCTTCCTTTATTATAAATAAAATTATACTTTTACATATGAATCATTCATACGTCACGGGTCGTTCATACTTTAAACTTAACATTAACTTAGAACGATTTTCGCGCCCTCTCGGGTTTAGTCAGGATATTTGTACTTTCAGTTTAAATGCATTGCGGCCCACTATTCGATTTATAATATAAGGTCCTTCATACAAATTAAAAAATTTTTTTGTGACGTTATCTAAGGCATTAGACAGATGTCTTACGCGAAGCATTACTGCGTCGCCCTTGTTTAGCTGTACTGTGGATACTTTACGACCTTGCTTCCTCTTTTGAAAGCTGTTTACAATATTTTCTTTTGCAAGCGTGATAATAAATTTATGATCGATCTGTCTGTTTGTAGGGAATTTGACTAGCTTTTCAACTATGTCCTTGATCGGTTTACCGAAGTGCAATTCATGAGGCACGAGAGCAGTGCTATAGTGAGTGGTTATATTAAGCAAATTTTCTATTTTTCCGACATAGCCAGCCCAAGCTGTGTGTTTTTCTTTGCAAAATGTCCTAAACATTCTACCAAGTTCCCTCATAACCCTTTCGGTATGGTTCAATTGTGGGTGCCTAACAGAACTAAAGACTACCTCAATCCCCTCAGATTCTAGTTTTTCTCTCCATTTTTTTTAAGTAAACTGGCTACCATTATCAGACAATATTCGCTTAGGTTTGCCACGTTCGGGTATGTATTTTTCAAATATTGCTCTCAATGAAGATTGCGTGGGTGTGTGTTTCACTGTGTAGAGTCTAATCAACTTAGAAAATGCATCGAGAACTACAAATATATATGGCACTCCCCCTCAAGCGCGGGGAAGGGGAACATAATAATCGACAGTAACTAGATCTCGAGGCTCTTCAGACCTAACCATATTTAGTTCTCCTTCCATCGTGATCGTGAGGTGTTTTACCCTCTGACACAAATCGCAAGACAACACAAGCTTCTTAACGTCTTCATTTATGCCTTTTCAATAATAATATATTTTTAAAAAGCTAAGCGTTTTATATACACCCGGATGTCCCAATTTCTCATAAATGATGGAGATTAATTCTTTTTTTAAACTCCCTGGAATAATAATGCACCAATTACTTTCTTTGTCGTTTTTATGAAAAAGGATATTATTATAAAATTCAAAACTCTTTATTTTATTATCCCCACTTATTTTCTTAATAATGTTTTTTATTTTAGAATCACCTTTCTGCTTCTCCGTTAGATTTTTTAATGCATGCTTAAGAGGGCCGTCATCATTACGCAAGACTCTCTCTCTCTCACTGTGGTAGATAGAACTTATTTAGACTAGCGATTGTTAAATTTTTTTCTTTTTGATTTCTGAATTTGCCTTCGGGGTTTCGGCTAAAAAAATCAGCTACGTTGTTATCTTTACCGCGACAATAAATTATCTCGTACGAAAGCTGTTGCAAAAACAAACTCCAACGAATCAACGGACTGTTATAATATGATGTAGAGAAAAGAAATACTAAACTTTTACGATCGGTAATAATTTCAAATTTTATACCATATAAATAATATCTTAATTTAAAAATAGTATATACTACAGCCAGTAATTAATAATTCCTTCTCCATGGTTGTGTACCTAGACTCTGCTTCAGATAAAGAACAACTAACAACGGAAATAATTCTATGGTCGTTATTATCATCTAATTGATAAATAATTCCCCCTATACCCGAGTCACTAGCGTCGGTCTGGACTTTAAAAACTGCATTGGGGATAATTTGACTAAGGCAAACTGTCTCAATGAAAGTTTGTTTCAATGACTCGAAGGCTTGGCGATGTTTATTTTCCAATTTACAGACTGTATCGCTTCTAAGCAGGTCTCTGAACGGTTCAATGAAGTCGCTATATTTTAAAACGAATCTCCTATAATAGTTACACACGCCCAAGAAAGACTGCAGCTGTTCTTTAGTTTTGGGCTCTTCAAAATTTTGAATAACCGCGACCTTCTCACAATCGGGAACTATACCCCTTTCTGAAATTAGAGAACCTAAAAATTTAGTTTCTGATTGGAAAAGCTCGCACTTAGACAAATTAATAGTGACGTTAGCTTCTTTTAATATTGAAAAAAGTTCTTGTAAAATTAATAAATGTTCTTCTACTGTAAAAGTCGCGATAACAATATAGTCAACGTAATTTCTAATAGATCCTCTAAGCCGATCCGACGCTCCCGATAAAATTATTCGTAAAACTCGCATGAATACACTTCCTGCTGTTTTTAAACCGAAAGGAATTCTATTAATATGATATAACGTTGAGTCGAAAAGAAAAGCAGTCAATACGCGGGATTTTTGCGCAAGGGATACTTGCCAGTATCCGTTTTACATATCCAATTTTGAAAATTTTTACGCGTCCCATGTCTTGCAATAATTCATGAATTAACGGCGGCGATTCCTGATCGTCTTCGATGTATTTGTTTAGTTGTTTTGCATCGAGACAGATCCTCACCTCTCCGTTTGATTTCAGTACTATCCTTAACTGGTTACAGTACGGGCTAACTGACCTTTCTATTATTTCCTCCCTTTCCATCTCAACTATTTTGTTTCTCACCTTTTCGCGCAATACAAGTGGTGCAGGATACGTCTGTCTTATTTTAATATTTTCATGTTTCAATTGTATTTCGTACTCGTAATTTTTAATACATCCTATGTTTTCAAAAAACAGTTCTTTATTATTTAATAAAATATGTCTAAATTTTTGTTGTTGGCTAGAATCAATCAATGTTATTTTACACGCATATGAAGCCAGTTCCTCAGAGACACCGCTTGAGAGATTGTTTTCACTACAAATTTGACCGTTTATATTTAAACTAAAAATTTTTAAATCATCATATTGTTCGCTTATTGCGTTTAAATCTGACTTATTATTTTGATGATTATTTTCATCAATCTTGTTTTTGAATTTATTTAGTATATAATTTTCATATGTTTCATGAGTATACTATAAGATACCATAAGATACCATAAGACCCATAAGAATTTCTTCTTTAAATTTTAATTCATCGTGGAAAATTAGACGATCATGACTGAAGTCTATTACCAATTTATTTAGTAATGACTTATCCCCACTTTCTTCTTGTACATCAGATAATTTTATTAAAAAAATATAAGTAATCTTCTCATTTTGAGAAACAAGCATTCTCTCTGCGAAACTGGGTTCAAACATGATTGATTCTTTTGATAACATTTTATTTTTTATACTAATAGTTCCCTCAATATGATTTATAATAGTGCCATGTGCCCAGTTCCAATCGTTACCGAGTACGACATCACACGACAAGAACGGTATGACAAAAAAATGTGCGTTCCTATATAATTATCAATTTTAAAGTCTATAAAAATTTGCTTTTTTTATTGTAGAATTCTTTTTCCCGATTGCCGTTAATACCGTAACGGTGGACACAGGCAGCTCCCTTACGCAAGTATGTTTTTTTAATTTTTCATAAAAATTATCGGATACAGCTATAGCTTGACTGCCTGTGTCCAAAAGCGACCAAGCGCAAATGGATTATATTTCCAACAATAAATGAGGACTCTTAACTGCGTTAATTTGTTTATTTTTATAATTTAGGTCCTTCTCAATACCATCCTCAAGACCACTCACAAAGTCAATGTTACTTTGGTACGTTGACGGACCATAACTCAACGCACGCATATTTAGTTTAAATTTCTTACACCTGTATTAATAACACTACCTTGCAAGCCTTGATTCTGATACCGATTTATTGACGGAAGTGGAACACTTGTGTTACAAACAAAAGGCGCCGCGTGGGGATTCATCCTTTCATTAGTAGATCGGCTTTGATTGCTATTTATTGATTAAGTATAAGGTGTTCTATCGTAACTTCGACCTTCACTGCGATTAAAATCAGATACTTGGTAATTATTTGAAAAATTTTGTGAAAATGAATTTTGATAAGTACACGGTTGTACGTACTGAGAATTTTGCGACGTACAAGTATTATTAGCCTTTGGTTGGTTGATTGGCAAATAAATTCTCATTATTAGCAAAATTATTAAAATCCTGACAATTTTTATATGGTTCGCGCATTTTAAATGATTTTTTGAAATTTTTTTTATTAAAGTTCATATTCCTAACTTTAAAATTTTGATTTTGATTAAATTTATCCGTTTGTTGTAAATTTTGTTTAGCGTTTAATACTCTCTTTCTTTCGGCAATTACTAAATCGAAATTTATCAAAGTTTGAATTATTGCATTTGTATTTTCAAACTCAATAGCAGCCAATGCTTCCCTTACCCAGAATGGAAATTGTAAAATAATATAGTTTTTTCATAATTTTGTAATTCAGGTCTAATGTAATTAGCTACTTTTATTTGTTTAAAATAAAAACTTTCTAAATTTCCCTCTTGGTCATTATATCTAGTGTTTACCCATTTTGATTTTATTTTGACGTGAATTGGTATGGAATAAAACTGTTTAAGAAAACCATCAACAAATCGATCATAATTTGTAAAAGGTTGTTGCGAAGGTAGCTACAGTTTAGCCCTATTCATTCCGCATTCTTTCCAATTCGTCGATTTGTTGTTGTTGATTACCGTGCTCATCAATGTTTAGACCATCATTAGGCGGTTCACGATCCCGCTGGAGCATCTCATTGTTTTCATTTTCAACCAAGCCTGCCGGTGGATTGCCTAATGCTTGGCCTTGCTCGTCTCTCGGTACTATCATCTTGTTTCTAAGTATTAACCTTGTAGCACGGCTCGATTTATTATTTGTTTGATGCGCATTTCTACCCGATTTTGTTACGTATGTAACCTTAATACTTTCCATGCATATTCCACGAAAAAAAACCGAATTTATGGGATTTCACTTTAGATAGCCGATAAGCGCCAATGTGAATTAATTATTATATCTAATCAATAATAAATAAAACAAATGAAATTAAAGGCTAGAGTACTACTCAAGGGATTCGGTCTTTTGTTGGAAGATGCATGTAAATAATCAAAAATATAAAATTATACCATTTATTTACATAATATAAAAAGGCGAACTTAAACTAACATGGTTAAAAAATATGAATTTCACTCGCACGCAAATATTAAGAGAATACACAATTAGCAAAGTCTACTATTCACGATGCCGCCGTATAATAACATAAATAACGAAAGAAATCACAAAGAATATGAGTTTACAACGCGATGCCAAAAGCTAGATAAACGCTACTTATCTAATAAATTATGCGAAGTTGCCATCTTAGCATCCTTTGAGAGAACGAATTCTAAGTGGAAGTTAAAGCGCCAGGCAGACGATATTATTGGTCGTTGACGCGAGGATCTCGATCGCTCAATCCATCCGGGATATCTACTCCATAGGTCGTCCTCTGGTCAGGAAAATAAATCAGAGTAAATTTCGCACAGGAAGCGTCGCTGTATCGTTGCCGTTGGCCTTGGAGCGCGCTGGGTAGTTGACAGCTTGACGATCCCAGGTGGAGAGAGCTAGCTCGCGATTTCAATTTCGCACATTGCCTCTGTTTTGCGCACGGTACTTAACTTGAGCTTGCGCACTCATTGCCATTTAGTATCCACTAACTTTCGGCGCGAGTTACAAATGTGTAAACGCCTTGTTACACGGTAGATACTTTAGCGCGTTTTTATTAGTGGTTTCCCCAAATTTTCTTTACTTAATGGCAAGACATAAATATTTTTACCGATTAAGCGAATTGTAAAATTTTATTATTACTAAACATAATATATAGCATCATTCCATGTACTAAATCTAAGAACTTTTCCTATCAATTTAATCACATAAAAACTACAAATCTTATAAATAAATATCTAAATAGATATCAAAATATTAAAAAAATATAGTCCTTTACAGCTATAAGACCCTGTATAATTTAAAATCCACATAAAAAAAAACAAATTTCCCCCTCTGAAATAACGGCTATTTTCGGAAATAAAAGAAGATATTCGATAAATCAGGCATGAATATCGCAAAATTTTATGAAACTGACGTTAAATTGAGGAAAATAAGGTGAAAATGACGAAAAATAACGTAAAAAAAGTGAAAAAATAACGTAAAACTCTTGGTAATAACAGCTATTTTTGGTAATAAAGAGAAATCTTTGATAAATTAGTTATAGATATCGCAGAATATCGTGAAAATGACGCCAAATCCAGAAAAATAACGTAAAAATGTCGAAAATTAAGGTTAAAAGATGATAAATAACGTAAAATTTCTCAAAATAACGACTATTTCCAAAGATAGAGAGGAATCTTTGATAAATTAAGCATAAATATTGTAAAATATCACGAAAACGACGTCAAGTCTAGGAAAATAACGTAAATACGTGAAAAAATAAAATAAAAAAGTGTAACAATAACGTAAAACACCTCGAAATAACGGCTAGTTTCGGAGATAAGGGGGGGGGGGGGGCCC
>JAPYZA010010199.1:0-17898 GCA_030522685.1 Eupelmus azureus | reverse complement strand
CATTTTGAAGCTACTGGAACGACCTTTCATCTGAACCCTTGAACGTGCCAAAAAAATTGTGCAAAGTTTATGAAATTGCAAATGTTTATGATTTATAGTGTTAAAAGGGGTGAAAACTTTATGTAGTCATTTATCTATTTTCGCTCCACTTAAAAGAGTCAAATTTTTTTTTTAATTCATATTTTTTCGTGCTCTACACGATGGTATAGGTTTTATACGTTGACCTTTGGGGGCCGGTTTCCTATATGGTCGTAGGCATCGTTCTTTCAAACAAAGACTTTTTATCGAAATGCTTGTTAGTTCACATTTACATTCGTACGTACACATAATGAATCTCTTGTTGGTATATTTTAACGCTAATTGAACAATCCAGAGTCCAAAGCCACGCAACAGTTAGTTGTTAAGTGTGCGAAAAGAATTTGCACTGCAAAGACCTGCATCATTAAAACTGAGTCCCGTTAACAGAAAAGCTGGAAATACTTTTTCTTTTTAAAAATATACTCGTCTATTTTTAAAAAGAAAAAGAAAAATAAACGAAAAGCCACATCCTTCAGTTTGAGCTGAAGTCAGGGCGCTGGAGGGCTTGCAATTACCCTTAGCGGAATTTATATGCATTTTCATTGTCCTCGGGCAGCTGTTTACACGCAGAATAGCCTCAGGAATTTTCAAATCAAAGGTTTTAGCTTTTATTGCGCGAACTCGCAAAGCTATAAATTATACATTACGCAATCAACTTTTAAAAAAGAATTTTCATTAATTGCAAATTATAAGAAAGTAAATATCCGTAAATAAATATAAAGATAATTAAGTAAGTTTTAAATTGACAAAATAATTTATTTTATGAAGAAACACTGTTTAAAAAAACATCTGAGCTTAAAGCAAAGAACTTAAGTGTAAGAAACATAATTATTACCATGTTTTTTATAATTAGCTTTTTAGACCAAAATTGTTTCTAGTTTTTATGAGAACTTTTTTCTTTTTCTAAAAAAAAAAAAACAAATATAATACAAATTTTTAAATAATTTTTTTGTATTATTGTATTCTCTCAAATAACCCCAAACTTTATAAATTATTTTAATTTATTTAGACATTTTCTTAGATATCTAAAAGCTTTCATGTACATTATAATAGCTATTGAGTTTGAAAGAGTTAATTAAATTCTAGTTCAAGTCCAACCGGGATCTAAAAAACTTAACAAAATGTAAATGATTAGACTTAACTAGTAGAAGATCTACTTAGGAAAATTAGTTTACGGAGTAGATTATGTAAGAATGAATATTATCCCTTGCAAGTAGTTCTATCTTAACAATCAATCGAATTAGCGACCAACAATCACTAATCACTCCCTACTTAAGCAGTCCACCGAAACAAACCAACCTCGTATTCGAAACGGCCCTTAGCCAACAAGATTAACCGGATCACGAAGAAAAAGAAAAAGGGATGGAATTATATTCAATCTCCAACGACGCGTGAGGAAAAAAGAACAGGCATCTCCCCGGCGATTAGGCTCCTTTGAGCGCTCGGGCAAACGCAAGTAGAAAACCGCCTTTTTGTGCCGACGCGCTCTCGCCGCGCTCAATTACGAGTTATCGCTCTAATCTTCTCGCAGAACGAATCTCCTCCCCAACCGCCCAGGGCTGTACATACAGGGTCTGAAAAAACGCGACACGATCGCAACAGGCACTCTTCCCTTTTTTCAGCGATTGTCTGCTTTTTTGCGCTCTAGCGAGAGGGGGGGGGGGATCTCTGGGGCGAGAGCGAAGCTGTATTGGCCGAGTGAAAAATTGCCCTTGTCGCCGAGGAGGCCGGATGAAAAATCGCGCTTCGACGATGTCCCACCCGCCGGCTGTTTTCCTTCTGCTTCCCCTCGTTTCTTCTCCGCCTCTCTAACCAAATGAAGCTACGCACACTTCGTCCCTGCTTCATGAAAGGATTCCACTTGCTTAGACTCCACCGTTTCTTCTCGAAACTTGCCTTTTTTACCTCAGCGCGATGTATATACAAGTAAGTCTGCGACAGAAGCCTGCCGATGCAGCCGTCTCGCCTGAACACACATAGACAGCGCACCTAATATAGTCGCGAAGCTTCTTTTTTTTCGCCACCGTGCCCGCTTTGATATCGACGCGGAGATTATTCAGGCCGAGGCGTTCATTAAAAGATGCTCGCTCGCCAGAGAAGAAAGGCCCGCGGGGCTCTGTACAAGCAGTCTTTCTGCAAGACAGACAGAGAGAGAGAGAAAGTGTGTCGAGTCGCGATGTCACGTTTCGAGCGCGATGAGAGTTGAATAATACCGACCAGAAAGACATGGGCCGTTTAACCCCTTTGAGAGCTGCCTGTGTCTCGTTTTACTTTGCATTCAATTTTACGGGGTGTGTGCGTCTTTGTGCGAGTGAGAAAAAGGCTATGCAGTAGGGAGGAAAGTATTGAACGCGCTGATGCTTTTTCATTCAAGAGCGAGAAAGCTAAGGTTGTATACGGGATTTTTGCAGAGCCTTTACGGGTCGGTGCGAGAGAATGTTTAATGGTTGATGGAGGGAATTTAATGGCTACTCTGTTTTTGCGGGCTCGGAGAGTAGCTGCGTGAATTTTAATAATTTATTAGTACATTGTAAACGGATTTTTTTATGGCCACGCGTAAAGTTTTATTTTATCAATATTGTTTTATGTTTTAGTCTGTATAATATAATTTATGTTGTTATTTATTATTTTAACGATAATGATTTACATTAAGAAATGAGTTCATAAAATGATTATAAAAGTGTCAAAAGTAAATATGATAAAATTCATGCGCGTTTTATAATTTAACTTTTTAAGTTCATTAAAATAAGATTTTATGAGTCACACCTTTTTTATCAGATATACAGAGTAGAAACGCCCGAGAATAAATACGTAATTATAATGTAAATGAATAAACTGAGCTCAGCTTACTCATTACTTCACATAACAAGCATGTGTATTTTGCGCCTCGAGGTTTAAATGAAGCTCGTACTGCTTTTCATTATTCAATATATAAACCCCTCGGCTAACAAAGAATTGCATGAAAAATATTTATCTTTGTGCAATCCAACAGCAGCGCTTCAACCTATTTCTTTATTCCACAATATCTTTGACTTCTCAACCTGATTTCCGATTCGTATAATTTACTGGAGAGCTACTCGTTCTCTCGATAACATTTGTAATTTCGATTCTTCTTATTGTCTCATTATCGACTCGATTATGCAAAGCCAGACGAACTTTTTCCTCTCTCGGCCCACACGGCAACCTGCGACTGACCGTACCTCGAATCGCCAATATTGGATAATTGCTTCATGGAGGTCACAAAGGCAAATGAAAGAGAGCGAGAATCTTTCTCTCTCTCTCTCTCTCTCTCTCTCTCTCCCTCTCCCTCTTCCCTCGCTCTCGCTTAATTGACGAAAAGCTCCAGGGAAAGTACCACAGAGCGAGTGGCGAAGGAGATCTTCAGAGACTCTAAATTCCAAAGCTCTTCCTCGTTTCTACGAACTACTCAAAACCGGACTAGCGCGAATCGCCGGGCTCGGAGAGCCATTTCCAATAAAATCGCGGTCGGAAAAATGTTTAATCCTCCTCTTTTTCCCCCCGTCTTTATTGCTTTCTTTTTACTCGCGCGATTTTACTCGATTTCTCCCTTTCGCTCGTCTCGCGTATGTACGTTTGACTACCATTTGCGCCGGTTTCAGTATAAGGTCGGATTACGGCGTCGATAAAATCGTCCGGTTATTTAACATTCGAATTTTCAGGATATCCGAAATTTGCGTTCGCTGATCATTGGAGTGCGCTTTGTTAGAGCGCGTGGTTAATGAAATTACGTCTTTCGACGGGTTGAATCAAAGCCATTTTTGAAAGTTTATCTTTGATCTTCCTATTTCGCGTGCACAGTTAAAATTTTATTAAAAAAATTAAAAAAAAATGATCATTACAATTCTATAAAGTTTCTATTCCAGTTATTCCTTTAATTTCTTTAGATTTTCCCACCTTCGTTATTTTTTACACATAATAAAAAAAATGTTGATCTCACATAATTTAAAATCTCATCATACTTTCAGCATTATGATTCAGCCCCAAAGCTTTGACGTCATAAAATCCCCTCATCTCAAGAAGGTCTTACGCAATAATTATAATAATTACGCAATCTCAAGCCCCTTGCCCAGAGGCGCAACTGCGTCAAACGCATATCTTCCAGCCGGCAGTTCTCGGGTTCGCGCGCGAGCGCACCACAAACGGCACCTATCTTTCCATCCTCCATTTAAACTCGTCAAAAATCACAACCTCCTTTTTTCCCGGCCTCCAGGAGCCGGGTTAGAGTGCAAGTCTCCGCTGACCTCCGCTGTGTCTCTTTCATCCTCTCCTTCATCTTTAAACTTGCGCACACACGGGCACACTCACGTCTTCTTAGAGAGTGGTACGTCTTTCTCACCCGCGGCGGGGCACGTGTGCTGTAGCTGCAGCGGAGAGAAGCCACGTAGACTAAAAGCGCGAAATGAGCTCGCACGCTACGGATGTGTGTAAGTTCGTAAGTGTGTGTGTGTGTGTGCCGAGTAGCCGAGTGAGGGGCGATACTAAATGACGCGGAAGAGAATCTTTAACCTTTGACCTCTTTTTATTTTCGATGTTACACGGGTAAATATGGATTGTCGTTGAGCAAACATTTTCGTGCTCTTTTGTGCTCTTTTCGTAGAGGTAACAGATTTCTGGAGAGAAGGCTTGGGATTGATTTACGTTAGGAACGTCATAGAATGTGCGAAAGTAAAAATGAGTCGCTTTAATCTTTTTGTGAATTACTATTTTAGCTCAAATCAGATTTTTGTCCGAGAGTAACTCGCTTTCTTTTTACTAGAAAACAGAAAAGAAAATAAAGCGTCACACCTTTTTAAAACTTGAAAGCTCCGCGCAGCTCTCCCTGACGAAAGAAACTATATTTCTATGTTTTTACCCTCCCTTTCTTATCCTGAATTTCCACTTAGCCACCTCGTATACGCGGAGCATAACGTGGGGTCATCCAGGCGCATTGTTTTCCGAGATACACACATAGACACGTGCGCCCGCGTGTACTCCCGCAAGTACACACGCACACATTCAAATCGTCGCGAACGCCCCGGGGGCTCCCCACGTCCGCTAACTTCAATCTCACGAACAGTATGCACTTTTATTTCCGCCGAGTATGCTCAGTCCGTTGTATGCGAAACATTTAAAGGATGCGTCTCGCGCGTCTTTATTCTTCCGCTAGACGAGCCACCAAGTTACGCATGTGTATAGAAGCTAGCGCTTATTTATTCAGGAGTTTTGCCTCGCGCTCTATGCATGACAATGAAGCGAGCCTGCTGATCGATGCGGATTGAAACGCGCGTGTGTGTGTTTTTCGAAGCTGCGTGGCTGGGTGCTCGGGCGCAGATAGGGTGGGACTTTTGGTTATGCGGAGACTTAGGGAGGGATGCGTATCGTCGGCTGCGGGATATTTATTCTTCTTTTCAGAGAAATGGGATTGTGATGTGGTGACAGCGGTGGGTCGATTCATCGCTTTTTCTCAGCCTCGTGCGTGTAATGTTTGTGGTATTTGAAATTTCGTTTCTAGGTAATATGGTTTGGCTTGCGCGCGATGTTAATTTTGTTGGAGAATCTGTTTTGTTAGAGTAATAGGAGGATAATAAGAATTATATGAGAATTCGAAAGGATAACAGAGATTTTTTAATCTTCTTTATGTTTTAATCTTCATAATAATAGTAAAATTTTTTATAGATCGACCATTGAAGTTTTAGAGATATTAATTTTATTAATTATTTTTAAGCGAAAGAAAAGCCTGCATACCATTATCAAGTCAAGCTAGCCCGCAGGTTGTGGTAGTCTCCGCTTCGTTATCATATGAATTATATTAGCTCAAAGGTGCCTTTGTAAGTAAAGCCCTGCTACGGGGCTGCTCTCTCTCTTTCTTTCTCTCACTATCTTTCTACTTGTTTATACACGTCGGTCGAAAAATCAATCCCCGCGTAATCCGAGCTTTTGTTCGTAATTTTTTCAAATCCTCATATATATGCATTTTCTATTTTACTTTTAATTACTGCGCACATTTAAATTTACTTTTCATGCGAATCCCTTCTATTAAATTCCCTCCCAGCATATCGAAAGCTTTAATGGAACTTGAATAGCCACTTAGCGCTGAGAAGCGAAACACCCAATAAAATCAAAAAAGCCCATCCAGCCGGATGCGACTATATCGAACGGAACAAATAAAATTTCGACACACTTCAGGACTCGCAGTCGAATCGATTTCCAAAGGCTCGTAAATAATTAAAAATGGAGGGAGCGTATCTCTCGCGCCGCGCAAAAGCATTCCTCGCATCGCAATAACGCCGACCATAATTAATAACCTTGGAAACGCATTGCATTTTTTTCATTAAACGATAATGAAAAATCTACCTCTGCTTTTTCGAAAACCGATTGTCCCCTACGATTAATAGCCGCCGCGGGCGCGCGCCTGTCTCCCCCATTCGAGCAATCTGTTTTGTCAATAATAATATCGCAGCGATTATCCGTCTTTTATCGGGGCGAATATTTCCGTGCGAGCGGCTCGATCTTCGATGCGACGATTCGGCTGACGAGCTGGCGCTGCTGCCGACGCGGCAACTTCAATTTGCTTCATCCCCGTGCGATCATGGCCTAGGAGCTCGGCTCGTCCCCTAGTTTCTTTCCTTTGCCTGCTTTCCGGAGCTTCGTGCGCTCTTTCGCTCTTATTTCCTCTTTTTATCTCGCAGTCGCGGAATACGGCTGTTTTTCTTCTCCTGGATTTTACTTCTTTTATTGGATGCGAGAGAGAAAGAAAAAGAGGGGGTCGGGGTGAGTTGAGGGTGGCTTTTCGATGCTCGCGTATAGGTGGATATAGATGGCTTTTTCTCTCTTTTAATGCCAGGGAGTTTGCGTATCCGAAAGTTAAGAGAGTTGAGTGCATAATTCATGAAGAAGGCTGGCAAAGTTTAGTAAATATTTTTTAATCATCTTGCATCAATCAATAAGATAATTTTTCTTTATTTTGAAGTCGTTGTGTCAATTAATTTTGTTAACAGTTCCTTGTATGTATTTATTGCTTTATTTTGTTATTAATAAGATTTGCAATAATCTCTATGCGTTCATTTACTTTGTTTATACAGTTTGATGTTTCAGTATAAAGAATATTTTGAAATTGAAATGCTTTTTCTGTAAAAGTAATTTTTTTTCATTCACGTATTAATTACCTAATAAATCTATAAAAATGCAAGACCTACATAAAAAAAGTAATGAATAAAAATAATTTATTTCAATAGATTAAATTTATAATATAATTAAATGAATATTAACTTGTTTAAAATGTTGTAAATATTCTCTTTCTTTTAGAAATAGTCTCACTCATATTCTTCCGTGCAGTTGTATAGAAAATGATATTTATTTTAGAGAAAATACCTCACATTTTTAAAAATGTTCTTTCTTTTTGTTTGGAATTGATGTCAGAACGTTGTCGGGGTTGTTGCTTATGAATAAATGCTGCATCTGATATGTACATTAAAATATCAAGTAACGTGGTTTTTGAACAGAAATTTCTGCAATTAGGCAGCAAACGTCGCAATAATTTCAAAGGATACGAACTTGAAATAAACCAAATCCACTACTCTTTAAATCCTCATTCATTCTCAACATTTCATAACCATTCAGCGTACACTCCCACAGCCCCAAATCAAACGCATCCCTTTTCAAAAAAGCCAACCATCAACCCCCAACACCCGCTCATCTCTATTAAGTTTCGCAGCCCAGCCAAATCTTAGCTTTCCCCCTCTCATATTCGCCCCACCGTTAGAACCGCGCGCTTGGCGCTCTAAAATGTCGGAACGACGCGCGTGTCATTATCGCGCAACAGCGCGCCCGCAAACAAGCTCGCGAAATTTCGCTACAAAGCTCAGCGCGGCGCCGAGACTCTCGAGTGGGTATAAAGGCGAGAGAGCGCGGAGATCAACTCGCGGCCGCACCTTATATATGCGCCAGCTACCGCAAACTCGGCCCGAAAGTGCAAGTGCCTGCGCTCAAAGCATTCCCAAAGGCTCGCGCTGCGGACGACGGGGGAAGCGCCAACTATCTCCGGAATATGTATATCGCGCGAGCGTGTGTCTGCTGGGGGAAGAGGCTTGGAGAGTAATTTACTGTATACGCCGATGTTTATGGCGCTAATTTAGCGAGCGCGTATATACAGCCGCTGATTTGGGATTTGTGGACTCATCGCTTATGATGCGAGCGGCGCGTATGTGCGAGCTTCGCGGCCGGGGGCTTCGATAAAGGCAGCGCTGCTTTCGCCGAGTCTGCTAATTTTCGTGTAATTGTGTTGATAACGTTACGTAAACTCGATATAGTGAAAAATAATTGCATTAATTTCCGTGGCGATATTTCATTCCGACGTAAAAGCGGCTTAAAAGTTTCCTTAAATAACGCAGCAGCCGCATCACGAATTCAATACGCCCGGCGTTATCCCACAATAGACTTTCTCCGCGACTTTCTCCACCGCAGCAGCGGCGAGAAGAGGAAAAATTGCTCGCCTCTCGCGGCCCCTGCACTTTATTCGCCGACTCAGCCGCATCGATCCATCCGCGGTTACCTTCGCCGTCCTGTAGGTATCGTTTACGCGTCTTTTGTTTCGTGCTTGAAAAGTTCTCTCCCCCCCCCCCCTCACTCGCTCCCTCTTCGGCAAACAATCGCGCTAAGTGCAGCTCGTCGTCCCGGCGTCATGATCGCGTATTTGCTGGAAACGCGATTAAACTCGAGTTCGCGCGCGAGCCGACCCTGTCCCCGCGCTCCTCTCCACAATGTACATTGTCCTGTGCGTGAGCCAGGCATGAATGCGCTCTGTTGTGACAGAGCTCAGAGCGAGTTCGTTATCGCGTCGGGGCCGTGTATAGCGCGCTGCGAGAGTCGCTTTTCGCGGAAGCGCATCTGTTTTCTTTTTAATAGAATGGCGGGATAGGCCCTGGGGGAGTGATTTTTAAACAGAGACTAATTAAGTCGGGGAATAATTAGTGATGGTGGGAATATTTATTTCATCGCGCGGGAGTAAAAAGGTGACGGCGAAACTTGCTCTGGAGCACAATGCTTGGCTTGTTCGCTTTCCTTTTGTTTTAATCGAATCGAGAGCACAGCAGAACAATTAGTCGCCTGAATTTTTAACGCCAAGCGAAAAAACGGTCGCTTAATCAAGCGACATCTGCTCTTTTCACAACGAAAAATTCCGTTCCCACTCCTCTTCTCGCAGAATGGAAAAAAAGAGGACGGCTATATAACTTTTCTATCGCAAAATGTCTCTCCCCCTAATCGAAAAGAAAAGTACGGCTGGCAATAAGCTTACCCACACTCGGGACACGAGCGCTCAGACGGAATAATGCAGCGGCGCGGGGCGCGCGGTAGTATCGGCGAAATTCACGTCGCATGAATCTCGCATCGAGGCGCGCAAGTGTAGGTGGCGAGGGAGTTTTAAGTGGGTTATAAATTTTTAGCGCCCGGCAGGCCGCGCGCGCAACTAGCGCCTTTCCGCGTATATCGGCGCCAGTCGCTGGCGCCGCGGGCCTTAAATTTCAGCCCGCCGCTTTACGGCCTGGCGCAGGCCTGTTTAGAATCGCGGGAAAGTGCTTTATAAGCGCCGGGGATGAATTTTCCGACGGCGAGGTTCGATTCGAGCTTGAACGCTTATGCGGGTTATACGCGGACGGAAAATGGATATAAGGTTTCTTGCGTATTGCACGGCCTTTTAGCTCTCGAGTAGAGCTGGCTTGTAAGGGTGCTCTGGCCGGAATGGTACTTATCTGCTTGATCCTCTGTGGGTTCGGGATTATTCCTAGCTGTGGTCGGATCCAAAAAGTGAAGAATATGAATTTTGATTTAGGAAAATTGTGTGGATTGTTGATGCTTTGGTTTATTTTTAATTGTGTAATGATAGAAATAGATAGTAAAGTATGTAATGAAATTTTGAATAAGCGTTTTAAGTTTTTTATTTCTCAAAGAAAATTTATTTTGAAAAGCGAAACCATAAATTGACTAATTACATATTAAATACTGCAATGACTAAAATATCTTCCATTCAGGATATGCGGTAGTAAATATTATGCGGATATGCTAGAATATTTATTTTGAAGAATAAAAGCATTGACATATATCATTTGTTTTATTATTAAATAGAAAGAAAATTGTTGGTAGGTTGATACACATTCTCTTTGAAGGTATTTGAGTTTGGTTATTATTCTATTAAATAATAAATAAGTGAAAAGTCATTTAAAATTTGAAATAAAAAACTTTTTAATGTCACTAAGGCAACTCAAATATTGATATTATTCACTCTCCTGATCATAAATTAAAGTGAAATTCTGTTTCAATAAAACAAATACTATTTGAATGTATGATATAGTATTGCGAGATATGTAATATTATTACTTACAACCCTGACAATCAATTTTCGAAAATGTCTATGATTGTTTTTTTTTCACAATTACTAAACAGTAAATTTTATTGTTTTATAGGAAGAGACGGACATCAAGGACCTCAAGGGCCACCAGGTCCTCAGGGTATGCAAGGTATGTTGGATTTTAATGATAAAAGAACCAATTATCAAATGCATAATATATTTACTTAATTCATAATTAATATTGATGATTATTTATAATACAAATAAGTATATTTAATTGAAAATTTATAAGCATTTTATATCTTTGTTTTTATTTTATATTTTAATTGCAGAGTTTGAAGGTTATACTGTTGATTTTATTCAATACTATTATTTGATCTGATACTACAACAAATTTCATTACATTGCTCATCAAACAACGCCAAAATGCTTTTTCGAGCTTCCCGTGATGTGCATAGTTTAATAATGAACTAATTTTACCTTAATAAGGTACATTTATTTTCAAAATAATGTGCCTCAGGTAAAATGAAAATTGAATAGGTTTAGCAAAAAGGAGATAATAATTTATTTTTAAATATGGGTGATACGTTGTTATATAATCGTACATCTATACGTTTCAATTTAATTACACAAATTGATTTATCGCTTGAATTTAATAAATCTCATAAATCTCATAAAACTTGCTAGACCTTAAAAACCTTCATCAGAAATAACAGGGAAAACATAAAATAAAACCAACTAAAAAAAATGATAAAACATCATCCCGCATTTACCTCAGTCCACACATATCGACTGCAAAGCGACACATCTATTTTTACTTTTTTCTCAACCACACGGCACAGCTATCTTCATAATTACACAAATTCGCAAAGCTGATTAAAATTGAGCATCCGCGAGCAGTAGATTCAGTCCCACGCACTCAGCCGCAGCCTACTCTCCCAGCTACAATCGCGCACCTGCTCTCGAAAGTGCGCGGCTGCGTATATTTAAACCACGCCGTACGCGATTGAAGATAGCGAATGGCAAGATCGGTGCGCTGAGAGAACGTCGCGCGGGGACAATTAGCAGAAGAAGGGGGGGGGGGTTGAATGGCTCTGCTAGCGCGTAGTTGATTAAACGCGAAATGATTGGGGGGTGGGTGGGGAGGCTGGTTAACGAGCGCTTAATTACTTCGTTATCTCGTTTCTTTAGTCGAGGACCAAAGTGCCTCCGCTCGGGCTCGCCTCCACGTAACTTCTGATCTAAGTGAAGCTTGTCGCGCTAATACACGCAACTTCTCGGGCGACGCGCGTGCCGGAAATTAATTTTCGCCGCCCGTGCGCGCCCCGGCGAAACTTGCTGCGGGTTAAATTCTTAGCGCTCTTGCCGGGCTGGCGCGCGCGAGCTTTTAATTTGTCGAAAAATTGCCGGGGATCGCGCGGCTCTGGGAGTGATCTTGATCGCGGGGTGAGCAAGTGTGGGCCTTGAGAGATTCTTGGGAATGTTATTTTATCGGATTTTATAGTTGTCCAGCCAGAAACGTGGACAAATTTTGTCTAGTTTAATTTTATGAAAATTATTTGACTTTTTGAAAAAACTTCTTTTCTTCTCTTTAACGAATGAAATATTAGATTTTTGTTATCATGAACTTTTCTGTTAATAAATTTCTTAGTGAAAATTCAAAAATCGTTTATTGTTTTAATAAACTTAAAGCAACTTTTCCACTTTGTTCTGATTTTGATTATAAGTCTAATAAACGTACTGCCTGCATTGTAGACCACACTGCAGGGTTAGACCGCCGTTGCGCGGTTTAATGAAGCCCATGCTCCACGTAGGTTCAACAAATAATCGGAGGTCCCGACAAACACGATTGCTTTATTCATTTCAGGCAGGATGGGTCCGCGAGGTCCAGCCGGTCAGGACGGCAAGCCTGGAGTGCCCAGCATCGTTGCCTACACTCCTTTCCGGACTAATGCGAGCATCATCGTCGCTAATGTTAATGATTTACTCATACCACCTTCTATTCTTGGTAAGCATAGTGGCTTTCATTCTGCTGTTTCATTTTTTTTTTTTTTTTAAAATTACTTTTTTATATTTTATTTTAGAAGCATTTGGCTTACGTTTAATTACAAAAGTAAATAAATGTGCTGTTTCAATATTTGATAACAAAATAAAACTTTACTTTTAGAAATTTATTCTTTACTAAAACGAAATTATGATTAAAATCGTAAAAGCTGTTTTCGATACATTTTATCGTCAAATATTTTGGTGTTTTACATGAAATTCGTTAAAAAATCTTTTATATAAATGATTGAATGACACACCTATTTCCAAAATTAATATACGTCAACAAATTTATCGCTTTTTCAATTTCCATTTGACATATAAATTTGCAAATTTGCGGATCTGTATTCCTTGAAAATGATTCAAAATATTCATACGTTTGAACATATTTTTGAAATTAAAAAAATGTAAAATTTTATTGTGCTTTATAAAATTTCTATCATATTAAATTATTTAATTTATGATCTTTATCAAGATAATAATTTCTCTATAATTCCACCGCATCATTTGTTGGTTTATTGGTTCGCTTTAAAAGCACTTGATCATTAGTCAGAATCTCCAACTCTCATCAACTTCTCCAGAATTAAAGCAATCATTAAAATAATAATGTAGATTTTACATCATTATTATGTATAAAAAATATTGTTAAATATATATTGTATGTACATCTAATATCGCTTAAATCAATTGTTATAAAACTTAATAAAAAATTAATGTGCCTTAAAATTTAATGTAATCTCTTTTTAAATAAATTTACAAGTATATTCAGAAAAAGTGTTTAAAAATTTTTCTAGAAATCAAATATTTATAATTTCAATAAAATGTTATTATCATGTCTTATTGTAACTTCAATTGAAATATAACTAACCGTAATATCGCTGCTAACAAGTTCGATTCATCCAAAAACAATGGTCGTAGATTTTACAATTTCAAGGATCCTAGTAATTTATTATTATTACGGACAACGGGATAATTAATGCGCGGGCTTTTAGTTCTCGGTATAATGATAATCGCATGCCGATTCATGTGGCAATTTCGAAAGACTGCGTTCGCTTTTTGAAATTAATTACAAATTAAAATCATAACTTGTTTAAAGGGATTTTTTATATGCTACAACTTTAAATTGTGATGAAAGATTTTATTGTATTTATAATGAAATTTTTAGAAAAATTCTTTTGAAACGAAAGATACTAGAAGTTTTAAACTTTTACTATTCTAGGTCATAATGATCTATACAATTATGTCACTTTTTAACGAACTAATGTGCTATCACTAAAATAGTTTTTCGATTTTTAAATAGAATATGTTTTATCACAGACTCTTGAATTTCAGATATAGAATTATAGTTTCCAACTGTAAACCGAGAAAATCTCTATAATCATGTATTATCGTCGATTGAATCTACATAATTAAATTTCTCGCGGGAACTAACAGTTTAAGAGATTGCTACTTCAAAGCTAATTAAATGAAAATTGTTAATTTGTATGCATAGTTATCAAATGCATTAGGAATTCCTTTGTTTGAACATTATGTAATCGAACATCAATATACACATAACTATTGGAATATTAATATTTATTAAAAGAAGTTTAAAAAAATTTTAAATTTTCAACATTCTATAATAAATTATCGATATAAATTATTTATTTATTTTATTTAAGAGTTAAAATTTACAGTTCTTATGTACATAAAACCTAATAAAATATGATTTTGTAGAAACTAAACTTTAAAGAAGTAACATACATATATAAATAGTAATGTTAAATAACGAAACAAGATTAATTGAGGAGGGTTGAATATATTCAAAATACATTCCTGCGATCGTATACGATGTGTACTTCTCGCTCGTCAAATGAGAACTGAACTAAGAAAAAGTCAAACCTCTATAGGAGGGCCAGACAAAGATACTTCTAGTTCGCACCCGCGCTCGAGTATTCATCGCTCATGCAAACTTATTTTATTATTCAACATAAATACATCCTAGTTTAAAATTTATATTTTATTGCTTAAATCTTACACTATAGATTCTATATTGAATTTAATCATTTTAATTTCAGAAAATTTTAGAGAATGAAACTTTTTTATAGCTTTAATTTTTAAAATATGTCCTCATAAATTAGAAAGATAACAATATTAATTTATTACTTCTACTTAGTCGTATTATTCATATTCATAACCTATACGGTTTAGAGTAATAAATACACATATAATAAAAGCTTTTAATATTCACTATCTAATAATAAATACATTTAAGTGTCATGTAATGTTTGTCCAATATATTGAAAAATCAAAATTCATGAAATATCAAATTGTCAAAGAAAATAGAAAAAAAATTATTAAACATTAATGTCTGGCACAAGTTTAAAAGAGTTACTCCTTTAATTCACATTATCAATAAACGCTATCCTCCTATACTGACTGCAAATACGCGCATCACTGTCACTCGTGCGCTTATTAGGCCGTGCTTGCACGTCAACCAGTCAAATCCTTACAGGCGCATCTGTATCGCTCTTGCAGATAGCACACAAACTCAAACCGTGGTATCGGAGGAGGGAGTCAACGTGCGCCTCGAATGCCATGCGTCCGGCCAGCCCAGCCCCGTCTTCCAATGGCACAGATCTGATGGCCAACCTATACGTACCGGTTTTTGGTCTGGTGAGTATATTTCAGATACTATATATAGATCGAAGATGAATTTTCGAATATAGGTGAAGAGTTGCTTTACACTTTACATATTTTATTTATTGTAGTAAAAATAAAAAGCAGTAAACATGCGTGTTACCACTTTAGGCGCAGTTATATGCATCAATTACAAAAAATTTCCATTACTTGAATATGCAACAATCATGTATAAACGATGAATTACCGGTTAGAGAAAAAATTAAAAGAGAAAAAAACATGACTTGAAAATAGTAACTCGGAAATAATTATTATTTTCCCTTACATTTTATTCTCGTTTTGCCCGAACGTGAATACTCGACTCTTCCAGCGTGTAATTCTAAAGAAAATATTATTCTTACGAACGTGTATTTACCCACGCAGGATTCCATGATCATATTCTTCATGAGCATACGTTTCTCCCCTAGTGCAAATGTATACTTACGTCAGCGACAAGCACTCGGCTCCGGCAAACATCGTTAAGGACTTTGTTACACATAAGTACGTAAGAGTCGACAACAGCAAATTTAAGCTTTTCTTGAAAAAAGTGGAGAAATTCTTAAATTAAACAAATAAATTATTGTTGCTGCGATTGTACATTTCGAGGATTTCTAAATTACCTTGAACTTGACGTCATCCAGAGAACAGCCACATCTTCTTAACGAAGTTCTTTTAATTAGCTGATAAAAACTTGAGTGGCAAACTCTTTCAATAAGGTCGCTGCATGGTTAATAAAGTTTAAGCTTTCTGCGAATGAAAAAAGTGTTAATGTTTAATTCTAGCTAAAGCCTATTAAATTTAATTAGAACGTTCTTATTTTATTCTTTCGCAGAGCCCAAGATTCCTATAATTGAATTTAATTCTTCTTACTGAATACCTCCGTTCACGGACGATATAAAATAATCCCAGATTATGCTCACATTCCTCGTTATGAGCATAAAATTATTCAAGAAACATCGCACGAAGAGTTATCACTCTAGTTCCCTACCGACGAGCGTCGCAATCTTGCGCCAAAGTTTTTTCATCTTGACTTGTTGTTGCGCACAATCCAATTAGTCGGCGGGGAGCAGAGGCAGCGAAGACGGTTATCGTGTCCAACTTTATAAAACTCATGCACGACGCGCGCCAGAGCGACTCAAGTCGAAACTCGTTCGGGTAGTTTCAGCTTCAATATAAGTTATGCACAATAAGTAGAACGGTTAGCCCCCGACATACACGCGCGCGCGGCCGCGAGCGTATTGCCGATATAATCTAAATAATGCCGCGAGAGATATTGGCGCGCTCATTCTCCCTCGTTAAATTAATGGTAATTTCGGCCGTTATGAGATGCAGGAGTGGAAAAAAGATAAAGCGGTTCTGATATCGCAGTAAAGATTATTACGAGTATAGTGCAGGTGTGCTTACGCTTTACTTTTCGTTTTAACGCGAGCTTAATCCTTGTAAATATCTTGTTTTCAACGGCTTAATGTAAGCAACGTAAAATTTACGGTAGCATTTTAGCTTCTCTAATCGTATAAGGACAATGGATGCTGAGTACAATTAATTCTTACTACTCCATGGTACAATTCATCAAGTCAAAAATAAAAGTTTAACAGCTCCTCATACAGCATCCTATGGTAAGTATCGTCAAAAAACACGACCACTCAAGCCCGCCCTTCCAGATACACAGGGCAATAGCCAGCCATATGTGCCGCTCGTCCTGGAGACGCGCGCGCGTGAAAAAGGAAAGTAAACGCGACAATCCAATTTAGTCGAGTATACCCCGCCCGTGAAAGTACACATACATAGTCCGCTTTTATCGCGCGGCTCCTTCCGCGAACAAAGCGAGAGCGAGCCTTGGAGCGTGCAGGAAAGAAGCGCACTAGTAGAATCGCCAAAGACTCGCGATCCTCTCCTCCTAGCCTCGCGAGCCGCCTTTAATTTCAACGTCGGCCGGACGTTGTATATCCAAATGCGCGTACTGCAAGTGTGCGTGGCTGTAGAGAAGGCCGAAAGCCGAGGCCGTGCGTCAAGTTTAACGCGGCGTGTCGGCGGAAGAAGAGAGAGAGAGAGAGAGAGGGTGAGACGGCTGGAGAGAGGCTAATGAGAGCGCGCGCATCCCTGTAGGGGTGGAGCCGGCCGGGGATACGGTGGAAATGGAGCCGAGCGCATTATGCGTAGGTGGGTCTGGAGAGATGCGATTCGGAGTCTGTTATATAAGCGCTGGCGTCGTGTGTTGGATCTGAAGCGGATGAAGTTTTACGGGGGCTGCAGCTTGTTTGGGAGCTGCTCCGGAGAGGGAATTGATTTTGAGATGAGAGAGAATGACGTTTGTAGTTGCGAACGCTTGCTGCGTGATTGCGAATTTCAAGTAATTTGATTCTGTTTAAATATTACGGATTCGGTTGCATTCAGTAGTTATTAGTTATTTGTATAAAATTGAGTTTTGAATTTCCGGAGATAGAATTTGGAGATCAGTTACTATCGTTCCGATTGATTTTGATTAAATGGTGAAAATTGATCCTTGGATCTGTGTACTTCAAAAATTTAATAATTAATTTGTATTGCTCGTTTCATATAAATAATAAAAAACTGTATTTGAAAGGAAAACAAAACTCGATAAATAATAATATAAAACTCCATGAATTTTTTTTATAGAAAAGCCCTCAATCCTTCTACTTAATAGACGTAAAAGATTATCTTAATAATTTTCAGATATTATATATCATGCGTAGATAAAAACGACTATTAGTGAAAGCTATTATGAGAACAATTATTATGTACATTATTTTTGG
>JAPYZA010010196.1:0-15978 GCA_030522685.1 Eupelmus azureus | reverse complement strand
TATGATATTAAATGTAGTAAATAAAAATTACTTTATGGATTAAAACTTACATTTTGAACTTTTATAAAGATTAAATTGTAGGTTTTAAACTTTTTATTTCCAGATTTCGCACATTTGAGCTTAGAGTGTATTTTTGCGCGTATTAATTATATATTAAAATCATCTCCAATTAGTCACTTTATCAGAAACTATATCTTTTAACTAACAACAAAATTCAAATTGAGCTATACCAAACAATTTGTAGAACTATCCTGATAATCTGATTTAGCGCTTCATACAATTTTATAATTTACCGAAGTTTAATTTATACATGGAAAATCAGATTTTCAAAACTTCTATTTTCAACAGTTCTTGTTTCAGAATTGAATTTGGTTTGCCGTTCAAAATGAATAATATACACATGTGCTAATTTCGGCAAATGCATTACTTTCGTTACTTCAATTTCCATGAAATGTCACGGCAAACCAGATTATAGACGTTTCAAAGGCAGGAAGAAAATATCATTAGCCTAAATGCGAATTGAGATTTTAAATATATTTGTACGTCACAAAAAGCTTAAAACTATGTTTATTGTTAAAATACACGAGGCGAGTGCTCTTGCTTAATAACGATTCGAATCGTGTTTTTAGAGGTACTGAATTTTATGCAGTATATGTACAAAGGGTATTACAGACGATACGTCACGTTTGCGTCTCACGGCGGTCGATGAATACATATGCGAATCGCGCGCCCGTGATGCGCGCGGTTTTTGCTTCCGACAGCTGCCAGACTTTTTATTTCGCTTCTTTCGAAGAGTCGCACGAATAATTTAAATTGTACAAGTTGCATGTAAAATGTACATTTTTTGATTTTAAAAAGTTTTATAAATCTCAATGACTTCATAATATTATATTACGTGAGTTCACAGTTGTCACATAATTCGTTTTAAAGAATACAAAATATAAGTAAATGTAAAAAGGAATAATTGTCCGGATGTGCTGTTTGATTCTTTTTAAATACTCGAAAGATATTTACATAGCATATTGGTGATCAACGTACATTTTTAAATATATAATACAAGATAATACTCTTTCACTTTTTAAATTTTACTTTCAAAATAAAAAGTTCACATACTGTTGGAATTATCCACCAACTTCTTCTCTTTTAGAAGCTATAATAAAATACGTTTCATCAGAAATTTATTTTCCAGAGATCTTAGACTGATAATCGGCAATAACTTACATTTTTCGAACTCAAAGACGTTCGCGTTTTTATTAGCAAATAATCTGGATTTCGAAATTGCATGGTCGAATAAACGAGGCGGCAAAAAAGATCGATGGATACAGCATATTATATAGCTACATGCCGTTTTCCTCTTGCTCAAGAGGCAATAAAAATTACGTACGACGCGTGATTTATATCCGCGATTTAATCAAGCGAAGAAAAAAGCCGTGGACCCGTTGTATTACTTCCATGGAGCGTATTTAATATCGTCCAGATTGTTCTACTACCCTTGAGTACATTTCGCAGGTATAGTGCGCGCAATTTGAAAAAGGACTCTTCCAAAGATCTTATTATCAGACTTATATCTAGATAAACTAAATAGACTTTTATTTTTTTCTTACACTTAATTTAACAGTATTTTAGAACAGTTATTGTTTATTAAATTAACTTATAACATAAAGAATATAATAATTTGAAAACCAAAAATATCTGCAATATTCTAAAAATATTATTTTTAAGATAAAATTGCAATCATAGAATAAAATAAGTCACTCCCTTATAGGTCGTACCTATAAAGTTGTTCTAAAAATTAATAAAATCTTTTAGAGCACGATAAAAACTCATTTATTTACAAACTATTATAATAACATACACCCACGTACATAAATCTCCATTACTCTTATGAAACAAATGAGTAATACTTAATTTATTATTTCTGTGAAGCTAAGCTCACACTCTCGCTGCATTTCTCAAATTGGCAATCTGATAAGACTATTCTTGTTGATAAACGCGTGTTTTACGAATTTCGTATCCGCACCAAGTTTTGCTGGAACTTTGCTAAAAATCAAACAAACCTTTGCACCTCTATAATAAATTTCCCGTTCACTTAGTTTCGCTTGTATATACGTACAACCTGACGAATCAGCAAAGTTTCGGGCCGCGCGTTCGAGCCGTCCGCGCCTCTGAATTCGCGGGCGGCACAGCTATAATTTACGAAAGATCGCAACGATATGCACGAAACTTTGCGGCAACGGTGGTGTTAAGTCGAGAGGGAGAGAGAGAGAGGGAGACAGAGAAGTCCTATCATCTCTTCGAGAGGCATTAAAATTACTTAACAAGCTCGAAACTTAATTGAATTGGAGTTTGTGTCACCTTATCTGAGATCTTTTAATTATCACTGTGCGCGAACCAAGAGAGGGAGAGAGGGGGGGAGTAAGATAATTATTTATTTGTAAACATCACAAAATTAAAATATTTTAAATTAATACCATCTTATGACTGGCGATATAGTAGTTGAAAAATATATACACAAGGACCCTAGAAATAAGTCTAGTGAAAAGTTATACCAAGTAGTTAAAGCGGAAAATTCTAAGGATTTTACGTTTAAATTAAAATATAGTTAAAATATCACGGTTTAGTAAAACATTAAATAATCCTACTAACAAATAAGTAGTAAATAATCGGTAGTGCATACATACTTTGACTAATGCCGACCTTACTACGTTTCGTGAGTATGGATGATGTACAGAGCAATTCATACGCCAGGTTAAAAGTATGTTTCATCACTAACATTTAGAAGGTCACTGATCAGATTGTCCATGATAATTTTTGGGCTATAATCAAATAAGAATAGTTGTATAGGTATCAACCAAATAAGAGTTCATGATAAAAAGTATTTTAGTTTCTCTACAGATAATAACAATCAATATAGTAATAGGAGAGTCATTTTTCTGTGTAGAAAGAATAATTTAAATTATTGTTTAAATAATTCATGGTGATGGCAGGACGAAGAATCATGTATGAACTGTCGAAGTTGTTCAAAAAAATTTTCAATCACTCTCCCCTGATTTACTCTTTAACCGAGTCTACGTATAGTCAATCTAGAGTTGTAGTATCATTTAACTGTCAGTACCAATAAACTGTCTTTAATTTTTTATGTTTATTTTTAATTTTAAGAAACTTATTATTTGAAAGAAGGGAATGACCCTATCGATCATTGTTAAGCATTAACCTTTGAATTCTTTTGAATTTTTTAATACTAACTAAGACGCCATACATTCTTGAAAACTAAATTTAAATAATTTAAAAAATGGATTTCCAAATTAGCTTTAGCTAGAAGCATTTCTCATCGCCAACTTTAACTCGGAATGCCTCACTACAAATCAGTTGGTATTGACATTGTAAATCGTGCGTAGATTTAACAACCAGTTAAGTGTTTTATATTGCTTTGTTGTAAATTTGTGCTTGGCAATTCTGTGTAAAGTTGGAGGAAACTTTCGAGAATAATGCTCAAAACTTTCCGAACACGGCGTTCACTGATAAGTAATTTCATAACACCTGTAGTTATACTTGTTATTAGCAACCTTCGCTGTCGGCAAAACATCCCTCGTAATGTAATCAATGACTACTGCAGGAGTAAACCTGCAGAACACTTTAAGGCGTCCATTGATCAAATATTCCGAAATATTATACAGTAATGTAGCATTAGCCGCAGAATTTAAATTGCATTTTTTAAAGTTACCATTCTATTTCATTAAGAAGTTCTTGCAGTACTAGAGTTATACATTCAAGTACTGGAGCCACAGCCATCTAATACCCGTCGCACGTCTGTTGCATTTTTAATTTTCATCAGAAGCTCTTGCACTTTCAACTAGCGTCTCATTGTTTACGACTTTAATATCGTCACTGTCTTCTTTCTTGAAGTCGCACGGAACACGCTAAAACTCCCTCGCTATATACTTACACCTAAATAACAAATCTTGAACGCTCGTGCCCGTATAGTTTCGTATATTATACGCGAAGCGGAGAAAAGTAAGACTGACGCGAAATTAAAGTACACCTAAGGCGTGTTATGTTGAACAACTAACTTCGCGCTCGCTGGAGTCTCATTTTCTACTACACGGCGACGTCGGCTGAAGTTAAATACGGGCCAAAAATTTACTCACATTGTACAATATTTTTATTTTTGCGCGATATTTGGTTCTGTCTGAAGATATAAAATAACTTCCAAACTATATTAATTAAAATGTCAAGTTGAACTATTTTAGAAAATTTTTGCAGATCGGTATTAAGATTATTCAGTGTGATCAAACGATAGTTTTGAGAAAGTTATTAAATCGTCACTATAAAGCACGTAGTTTTAGAAATATTGCAGAAACTGTAGCTATGAAACTATTATTGCAAATAAGATTATTTATATTTAATATTTTGGTTTGAATTGATATGGGTAGAGAAGTCTTCAAAGAGGGGGGGGGGTGATATTACTCGAAAGATACTAATAGTAAGTAAAAATAGAAATGTTGCAAATTACAGAGCAAATTGCGCCTTTACTTAAAACTTCATCTGTCCTTGATCCCCCAAACTTCCGGGATCTGGCTTGAAGGACCAAAAATATATTGAAGGAAGGTAGGTTTTAGTCGGGTGCAATTAAACTTACAAAAATGCAGCACTTCTCGATAACAAAAAAATAACTGGTTTATTAAAAACTGATAAAAATAGATTAATATAAAAATTACAAGGTATCACTTGTTCAAATAAATGTAATAATAAGCGTGTCAACAACTGAACTAGACTTTTTGGTGACGCGATCTGTTGAGTCTACTGAATGTTTACACCTGTGAGTGGGTAAATGGAGTATATTTGCATATACAAGAAAGAAAATTATGTGCATTATTCTTAAACACACAGATAATTATTGCTTACTTAACAAACTGCCTGTCGGCAAAATCGTTTACGCGGCAAAGCCCGTAACCAAGTTAAATTTGCAAAAGAAAGGAGCCGCTTCAAGTAAGCCAGGCAATAATGCTGGTCTTAATATACTACATAAAGCAACGCGCGCAGAAAGTTCGTTGTTTTCTCCCTTCTCTCATCCAAGCTTTGTCTGCCGCCAGACGCATAATTCGCCGCAGGTAAATTGTTTTGACGCACATTGACACGAAATAAAACAGAGCTCCGTTAAAATTTAGCCTTGCAAGAGTACGATAATTAAATTTTGCGAAACTGTGCGAGCTCGTGGCTCTTTATAAAGGCACCGAGAGAAAAGATAATAACGACCACAGCAATGCTTGGAAGAGCTATTAGCCCTTTGAGGCGCCTTGAGAAATCGTCGTTTCTGGAGTTTAAGGAATTTGAATTAAAAAATTAGCTGTGATACGAAACTTGGTTGAAAGATAATTAAAATTATTTATGTACCCAGGATGTCAGTAAACGCATTGTTTTAATTTATCAGATGTTAAAAATAATTATTTCTATACATGTTTTCACTGTATTTAAGAAATAAGCATAAATTTCATTATCAAAAATAATAAATGAAAATTGATCGAGCAAGCAGCGTAAGTGAATAAAAAGGCTTTTCGCCAGCAATTTCCCACATAGCAGATCGGCATTGTCCGTCCTTCCTTGCGCTGCTTAAAAATCTACGCGCGTGAAAATTCCTTTATTGAATTCAAACTAAACTTCGTTCCCCGATCGATGCTCAATCGATTATTCCAAGCCGACCGAAAAAAAATTCATTCCCTCCACGTAGACGACGAAAAAAAAGAGGCGCGGAAGAGAAGAGCTTTTAAGCTCGATCGGATGCTGCGCGCTCGCTCGTCTTTCTCGTTTTGCGCGCTTACGTTCGCGCACCAGCGAAATGTAAATGTCGTGCGGCCGCTGTACAATAAAGCTAGTGACATAATGGACAGGGACTATGCGAATGTGTGTGCGTATTTGCGCATGTGTATATGTAAGTATGTGTATGTATGCGTGTGTGTATGTGTGTGTATGTGCGTGAGTGTGTAGGTGGAAGAGGGACATGCACGAAGTATTCGCAGGTCGATACAGCTCGGTTCCTGCCTGAAGGGGCTGCGAAGTGTAGGCGTGAGAGCGGTGTTGTAAAAAATATATATTGACGGGGTAACGAGTGATTGATTTTTCGGCCCGCAGCAGCGCAGCTCGCCGTCACTTAGCTAGAAGCTTTTTGAAAGAACTTGCGCAGCGGATGTCGAGCACGATGGAATGGCTAGTGACGCTTTTTTACGGCGACTGTTTGGTAGTTGATGAAAATTCAAATGGATAAAACTTTTCTTTAAAAAGGTAGAATGATTAGTTAATTTCAGTTGTTTACTTGGGCAATTGTGACTTCATACGTGAGTACTTTTAGCTTTATTTTATTGGCTCGCGGCAGTACTTATTTACCAGAAGATTTTTTTGATAACAGAATTAACAGACAGATTTTAGTGAAATTTTATGTATATTTATAAATACAATATAATATGGAAATTTCGTATTACTTAAATACCTGTGGATCAGGATATTAAAACTATCATTTAAAGAAAATCAATTCTCAGTCTTATTGAATTGCATTGTTCCAGTTATCATTTTACTATCAAACTGTTGAAAGATATTTATTACATGTTTGTATTGTAGTGCGTGAATGTATAAAAAATATTTATTGCATTTGAAAATGCTTAGGTACCTCTGGATATAAAATTTAATAAGTTATAAAGGAAATGATACATTCAACCTAAAAATTATAATCAAATCTCTTGACTGTTTCCCTGGTAGAAATTTAACCAATAAAATTGGCCAAGTGTCTAAACTAGGCTAGTGGATGTCTAATTCTTCACAGTTAGCAGGGTTGTGTTTTCACTGAATTATATGTACATAGAATGGACTCAATTATTAATTCATTCACGAAATTCTATATTTCTATAAACTGATTTATTTAAAAGCGTAAATGAAGTATATACTTCAACAACAAAAACAATACCTAACACAAATTTGCCTAGCAATGCACCAGATAAACTTCCTTAATAATCCAGCGTTATTATCTCTAAAATTTTTGTTTTTCATCAAGGCATTTTATATACTTTTCATGAAAAAACAGCCACAACAACGAACCGCCCAAGACAATAAAGGAAGCAGCGTTTTACTGCCCCGTCACTCATAAATTTGGCTTCCCTGCCTCATCCGCTTTATAAAACTTCTTCAACAAGCAACCCATCCGCGCTCAGGCTCATCGCGCTTCCACCTATCAGCTCGTGTCCCCGCTTCCTCGTTGTCTCGCTCCGCTCATCCTCCTTCAACGAGCCATCATTTTTCCGCAGCCGCGCACCGCGGGAGATGGATCCTCTCGTCGCGCGTCTCCTCGGCCAATCCATATTCCGGAAGACGTGTGTCCCCCTTCGGTCCGCGCGCGGCATAGTCGGATAAGGTGCTCCGTCAAACAGCGCGACGTATATTGGTTTACATAAATTCCGCGAGCTCGGCAAAAAGTGCGGCTGGCGCGCGCAAAGAAAGAGGAGCCGAAACAAGGAAAGCGGATATGCGCGCGATTTATCGGGCGACATTGTATGGCCCGTGAGCGAGCAAAAACTGTAAAGCCCGCGCTCTACTCGTGAGAAATTGGAATCGGCGTCGCTGCTCCCCCTCGTTTTGTGCTGAATTTTTCTGCCACTGGCTCTTTTTTTTTTGAAAGAGCGAGGATGAAGGGCCGGTGAGTTGGGCATTTTCAGAATGGATATTGCGGAAGTTGGGAATTCGAGATATGTATGAGCGTCTCCGTGGATCGAGTTCGGCCCTGCCGCGTCGGCGATGCCGAGGGAGAGTAGAGCGAGTAGGGTTAGAGTTTTAGTTTGATTATAAAAAAAATCGTCTATATGATTAGATTTAAACTGTGAAAGATTGCGTATAAAATTTGTTTCAAAATCAATATTTTGTATAGAATAAGTTTTAAAGTAACATATGTAGATTTAAAAAAAAAAAAATTGATTAGAAACATACAAATTAACTCAGAGTTACCAGTGCTGAGCACTTTAACGAAGCCTAGGTAAGCGGCAAAAAAGCTACTCGTACGAAAAAGATAGATAAAATTATTTAAAAAGAGCTCAGCTGTCGTAGTAAAAAATCTACCCGAATTACACACTTCGCGTGATGATCGGATAATTGTATAATTATTCTAATTAACTGGCGCGAACGAACGACAGAGAAATTTGAAGCCGCCGTATCTTGATCGTGCGCGCGAGAATTGTGCTTAACTAAGGGAAAAAAGGCCGAGTCTGCTTTATCGAGAAAATGAGATGTACACTAGATTTTCCCGCTGGACGTGATTTTTTGGCAATTTGAGCTCTTGCGTGGCTTGCTACATATACGGCTGGTATTTAATTTCTCTTTGTGGTGTGCGATGCATACATATATTGTTCACTGACATTCTATAAATAGATATACGATAGGTTCATTTTTTGCGTTGGTGCAGCTTTTGCATAAAAATTCAGCGAAATCGGAATTTTCGTAATAAAGAATTTCGAAAATTTTTAAAATGTAATAAAAATGTCTTTTTTGAACATCGATGTTCAAATGAAATTTTATTATTATGCTACGCTTGCTTTTTAATCGGGTGTAATTGAGTTATACGAAGCTTCATTTTTTAACAAATTGAAATTTTATTCATCTATATAAGCAAATTTACACTTTATAATTAAGAAATAATTAAGTATTTATTTAAATGACCTTTTGGAATTTTCATTATATACTATATTTCGAAAATATCAATCAATTTAAAAAAAAAATGTAAATATTCAATATTAATTTTTCGGAAATACATTTGTAATAATAAACTAAAATTAAAAGAGCTGTATATAATCATATATTTTTAAAGGGCATAAATATCACAAAGGTTAGTATAATAAAATCGCTTTCAGCTTTTTGACTCGCAATAAAATGCGAAAAAAGCATAAAAAAGCATATCAGCTATCAATGGCTCCCCATAAAACAAAGGAGACTGTCAGTTCATCCAATTAACTTCATACCCAATTCTTCCCCACACTATTCCTAATACAAAACTGACGCGTTTTATGGTCGACGCCGAGTCATGCGTTATCACGAATTATCAAGCGTTCGTAAATCGAGAACAAAATTTTGCGAGAGAGCGACTTCTCGAAAAAAAATGTATACAGACAAAAAAGGATGAGCAATATGCAGAAACCAATAAATTCTTATCTCGCAATTCACCTGGGCTCTATAACACATTTTTATGGTGTCCGGATGTTCCGCAACGAATTCCTTACTCTTTATCTATATTACGATTTTATTGTCGCCGCTTTCGACACGATTACAACATATATACATAACGTGCATTGTGCGAATCTTCGTTTACACGCGCTTCATTTTTCTGTGCGTTCGTCATCCCGAAGAATTATATCGAGTGCGCGCGGCTGAGAATTTCCGGGATTTTTGCCGGCGAAGTGCACTGAGCTCTACCACTGCGCTTTCTCAGCTTCTATTTGGGTCAGTAGGTTATTATATTTCTTTTCTCTCTCTAGTTTCTTGCCGTGCACTTCATTCTCTTCCGCGTCATTATGCTTTTGTTGTTACTGTTTATATTTTTTTTTAATTTGGTATTTTTTTCCGGTAGATCTTTCATTCTCTCTCGAGTTCTCGAGTTTCTTCTTATGAGTTCTTCGGTTTTATTCTGTGCTATTTGATTCCTCGACGTGTCGTTACTGGATATCACTGGTATTTTAATTGGAAAAAATGTTTAGTTTTTTTTTATAAAGAAGATTCGTAATATTTCTGTTTTATTACCCATAGTTTACAAAATATAAAATTTTAAATTAAATACCTATTTAGTAACATTAGTAAGGATTATTAGAACAAAAGAATCACTATTGTTTTTAAAAACCTATGTCGGAGATATCTTACCAGGGGAGTGCCGCAGTCGTACAGTCTCACATTTCGGAAAATTCAAGTTATGGACGTTTATTGTAAGTAAAATGTGAAAAAAAGCTTCACCTTGAAACGTGAATAATCTAGTCTGAAAATGTCGTAAAACTAAGATTAAAGCAGCGAAAATAAGCTTCCATTTGCTGTTCTCAAAATAAAGAATTAATAATTAGAATCAAATTTATGCATGTTTAAAATTGAGTAACAAAAATACACTTATGAATTATAAAATTCCGCAGGTAGGAATTCAGACGATTTTCGGTTTGTTGCTCAACTATCCCTGTCTCTAGAGTTCAGTCAACTGAGTCAAAGAAAAAAACACAGAAATCTCGAACGAGCTACACGCGTGAACCGAGTTGATAACAAAAAATATAAAGCGGATTATCTATAACCCCTGTGCAGAGACGGTACCGAGGAAAGTAAGTGACCGGAGAAAACGCTTTGCTTACTGATGAATAAACGAGATCGTAACTCTTTGAAAGCGGTGCATAAAACTGGCAAATCTTTCAGAGAGTGAAAAACTTGATCAAGGCTTAACCCCCAAGACAGCTTGCACACAAATAGGCCGAAAAAGAGCAAGATCGGGCCGTCATGTTCGATGTTCAGCGATGCTGGAACATCCTGGGAAAAGAGATCACAAAAATCTTTATTAAATTTGCAAAGAACGTAAATTACTTTAACAATTCTTATTTTATGTGAAAAAATTATAGTTCTAGAAGATTTTTACGTTTGAATAAAACATATTTGCAAAGTTACAGTCAAAGATTTTTTTATTTTCCCATGGAATTATCCACATACATGTATGTATTTGTACGTATGCGCAAGCATGATTGCGTGCGTGAGCGTATACGTGAGTATTTATACAAAATTTGAGAAATTTTTAGAATCAGAAATATCTCAAGAACATAAACTATGGATTAGGATACATATTCCTTAATAAATCTCATAAAAATATTTTTTATTGCTTTTTTTAAAAATCGGTAACCTTTAATCCAAAAAAATCTTTTAATTTTATTTAATAATTTTGATAAAGCATAATTTCCAGCCACACCATTATTATATTTATCTCATCTAATATAAAAGTTCAGTTGATGTCTAACCGCATAGCAATAAGAACTTGCCGCAAGGTCTATTTTCTGTCTCTCGCAGTCATATCAAAGACGCCTTGTCACGGCGAAAGAATAAAGCTTGCGCGTGAGCAGTGACAGTGCATGACGACGACGACGCAATGTAATACGGGACGCAGAGCGCGAGCTGGATTTTTTATCATCCTCGCGGAGTCCCTTTTATTATACTTTGAGTCTTGAGGACGCAAGCTTCGAGAGCGCGCGTATAATGCGACGAAATTTTATTACCGGCGCGGGTTATTCGACGAGACACGCTTCCTTTAGATAGCCGTCGGTATTTCGCTTTATGAGCACGCTTTTTTCTATGCGCCGAGCATATAGGAATGGTCGGCTAAAGCGAATTCACGAAATTTCATCTTTCCTTTTTTGTCTGGCGTTCCAAGGAGGCACGTTTAGAGAGTAATGTTCTTTTATGGACTGGGACTGCTGGGAGAAAGAAAATCTGCAGCTTCTTACGGACGAGTTGATGGAGAATTGAGATGGTAATGGGTTTTCTTATTTGTATACGAGGACGGAATGAAGATTATGAAATAAAGAATTTTCGTGCTTAATTTCAGTGTAGATGAAATGGCTTCATACCGGGTATTCAAGACACATTTGAAAACTACGGCAATGAATATGTCTTCTTATCACGTTCTTTTTTTAGGCATAAGAATGTATATTTACATGTATCATGTATAGTTTACTACATAATGTTGTATAAACAATTATTTTATAATCATTTCACGGACAAGGACAATATAGGTCCACTTATCGCCCTTGGCACATAATGTACTATTTTATGCAAAGATTGATTCCAGAATTGCGGGTAAAATTTTAATCTGGTAATAGTTTCTCCATAGTTTCTGCACAATTTATGCAGAAATATTCTGCAGAAAATGTGAAAAAATCTGCAGAAATTATGCAAAAAACTATGCAGAAACTATGCAGAAATTATATAAGGTATAACTACACAATGCAACATTTGCTATAGGTTTTACTATTCGAGCGTGTAATTGCTATATAATTTGAATGAAAAAATGAGATAGTCAAAATATGAAATAATTCGGTCTTTAAAATAGCTCTGATGTTTCTAGAGAGCACAAAAAATGTTTAACTTTACACACAAAAAGAAGAATCTTCAAAATTTTAGAACCTACTAAATTCCTTATACCTATAATCACGTACATTTATTCTAACTCGTACAATTTTTGCAAATCCTCACAAAATCAACATCAAAAAGATTCTTATGACTCTCTTTAATATGACCCGAGCAGCAAGACAGATAATCGGGTAACAAGTAGTATAGGGGGATGTACATAAAAACGATCAGGCGGAATTCTCCGTCCCGTGAATCTTTAATAAGGTGAACGCATCATAGAGGAAGGAAACCCTCTCTCCTCGATTATCAATATTAAAGAAATTTATGGGCCGATATACTTGAATAAGCAAACAGATTTATTATACGAGCCGCGAGTTAGGGTCGTCTCGAGGTGCGTGTATCGTCGCACATCTTTCATTCATTATGGCTCCATGAATACGATAGTGGATTTTATGAAAGTTTTATTAAAATTCTTTTAAATAGTAAACCCGCCTTAAACAGTTTATTAGTTGCCATATATTACTGTATTTCAACTCATAAATATTACTTACAGTAAATTTTATTTATTTACCTACTTACACTAAATTTTTAGAAAATGGAGTTTTTATAATAAAATGTTTTGATCTTACCACCAATCTTATTTTAACATAACATTATTCATTTCAGTCAGTAAAGCCATTCTTTTTACACTAGAATACTTTTCACATCGACTGAGAGAATGAAATTCTAACGCTACAACAAAATTAGGCAAACATTCCCTCGTGAAATCCGAGAAACGGCTTGTACAAACAGGAGAAAGCAAGGCAGCGAAGAAAGGTAACTGTAAAAAAAAAAACTATAGTGCTATTCGCGGTTCATGCTGTTTTAGCCGAGGCGAACTCGGCAAAGTCACCAGCCGTGGAACTTGATCCTATGCCAACTATTCCGCCGGAAAGTGCATTAAGATTAAATTCACTTGCAAGCACGAGAAAATAATTCCTCATCGCGCGCCCACCTACCGCGGGGGATATTAAAATTCCTTAGATTTTATTCTCTTCCTTTCTAACGGTGCTTTAATTTGATGACCGGCAAAGTTTTCGTGCACATCTATTATTATACTCCCCTTTTTTACTGTAATCAACGCAAGAGATATATGTTCGTCGACAGACTTTGATAATTACGTCGGAATCTCATTTTACTCTGACGTTGTTTTTTGGAATATGTAGGTATTTTATAACTGGTGATATAGTTTGTGATAATATTAATGTTTAAAGATGCCAAAGTTTTATTTGTTCTCATGCTTTTTACAGTTTAACTGCATCTAAAGTTTATAGAATATACGTAGATGTACGTATTTTAAAAATATTATCACATTCAATAACTACCTATAACGATATAGTCAAACAAATTGGATACCTAATATTGAAAAAGAATAGGCAAATGGTGTATGTGATTCTAAGATATTTTTACTTTCACATTTTTATAGTGGGAAAAGCGTCCGCCTCTAAAACGGAAGTCTAGTGTTTGATCCTCAATCGATTAAAGCTATATCCTTTCTCGGAATCTTCCTCTCCTTATCAAATTTCTATCTTATTTATTGAATATGAATTTATAACATAGTAACAATTAAAAACATTGTCATAAAAATTTTATATATTTGTATTCAACCATTTTACTGATTGACATAATATTATGAGAGCGCTACAGGTCATAGTATTAAAAATCTATAATTTCCAATAATTTTTCAATTAAACGAATCACAAATCAATTCACGTCTAAAAGATTATAAACACTCTTTAGTACTGTTAAAGTATTAAAAATTTACTTCTTTTATTCTCTAATCCAATTTTCAATTTGCAGAAACGACCGCGTCGAAAATCCACATGCATTTGGATAAAACTATTATTTCATCAACCATCGAGTTTATCGAAAACTAAAGCACGCTGCTACACGCGGGCGACTCGTTAATTTTAATGGAGTCATGGGAGAGAGCGAGAGAGAGAGAGAGAGAGAGAGAGAGGCAGGAAGAGAGAGACAGAAGCAAAATCCGACATCCGTAGGTTTAATCCGCTTTCGTCTTACTCCCCGCCGGGGCCGCAAACTCGTGCCGTGTGTGCAGCTGCAGATCGGCAGAGGCTCGAGCTGCTGATCGAGCTTTATGAATATCTAATCCCTGACTCGATGCTTGAGCTGATCTTGTGCTAATGTTAGCTAGAAGCGCTCGAGGTCGCGCGAGATAGTAAGACAACAATTCGACGCAAGAACTTATGTGTGAGGTGTTATTATGGTGATGGGGAGCAAGAAGCTGTTGTGGATTTGAAGGTGGAGGATTACCAAACTTACTGTATAAAAGTTGTATTTCTGTCAAACCGATTTTGATAAGGCTTTAGGAGCCGATGTTTGGATTCTAAAAATGAGGTATAGCTATGGCTTATCTCATAGGCCTTTGTTTCAGATGTTATTGTTTATTACTTTGCAAAGATGTAGACTCTAATATTTAAAAAAAATAAAAATAAATAAAAGTAGACAAACTTAGCTTTAATTTGAAATGCGTTCAGAAATACAAATCTAACTTATAATTGCGAGCAAACATAAGTAGCACATGAAAAATGAGCAATTGTTACACAAACGCAATATACATTTTACTTAACGAAACATATGTATTTTTTTTAATAGTCACAAAACATTGTATAATTTGCACAGTTGATAATAATATGACTTTTTAACCCCGTTAATAAGGAAGTTTTTACGTAACCTTAAAGTTAGATTTGTATTTTTGAAAGCAGCAAACTTCATCAACTTATATTTTCCTTTTAGAACGAAAATTAATGAACCATAATACACGTGACTATGTTTAGAACAAAGGCGCGTGAGTTTAAACGGTGATTACTAGACTTCATTTCAGATACTAAATTTAGATACAGCAGTTTTTAGATAGTAGAAATTGAAAGCTTAATCAAAATCTATTTTCTAAATCACCTAGTTAGTTTGAGCTGTTGCTAGTTTAATATTTTTGTTAAAGAAGTACTGAAGAAGTTACATATACCGGATTGATTATACAAGTTTTGAAAGCGTAAAATTAGTGATGTTCTAAATTAAAAATTATTATAATAAATATAAAATTTTCCTTTAAAATTCTTTCAGCAATGTTGGTAATTCTCACTTAATTGGAAGATCAAAGGACTAAATTTTGAATAAGCAGAAACTGATGCATCAAAAAGCTGCATTAACAGAAGCACGTAAAAATGATGTAAGCCAAATTTTTAAAAAAAGGTTAAAATTTTTATAATTTTTTATTTTAAAATTAATACCGTTATTAACTTATTAATTATAAACTTTTCAGTCGTAGATTTTTTTAGTATCGGATAATTTTCCCTTATAGGAGTAGACAAATTTATTGCATTTATAGTTAAAATTATGTGACAGAATGTAGCATAGTGTAGAATAATAAAAAAACTATTGAATGCCACCAATTATTCTTTTATTTTATGTCTGCCGACATTTTGAATGTTAAAATTTATGTCTCTCAAAGGCGGTTTCGGTCATTTTCTATTGTATTGTGACAATTATAACAGAAAAATACATTACAAAAGATTCAAATTTTAGCTATTTGTTAATAATTTTTAGTTGCCTGGCATCCCCCAGAGCTTTTCACTTTAAAATAGGTTTTTTCATATTTGGTCTTATAGAGAGAATCATATTTTAATCGCCAAAATGCTTATAGCAACTTGTAAAAAATTATAGTTGGTTCCCTACAGATTAAAAAGAAATATATACATATATATATATATCAACGAAGATAGACTTGTATAGAAGAACGGTCCTGGGTTGTAAAATGGGGATCAAAACTTGGGTAACCCCGATTAGTTCGGTTACCCAACCGCT
>JAPYZA010010191.1:0-14227 GCA_030522685.1 Eupelmus azureus | reverse complement strand
GGAAATAGTAAAAATTCAGGCAATAAAGAAAGCAGCTCATTCTTAGCAGCTCGCTCAATTCTTTGGCGCGAATAAAAGAAAGCAGAACGCGGCGGCGGCGGCAGATGCGTTCTCGTTCTCATTCCGACGGACTAAAAGTACTCTCATCTGTTATTGTTTTCGCACGCGCAGGAGAGGCTCGATTGTGGTGCTGACGATGGAGACGCCGCGCTCGGACGTGCTGCCGTTCGTTGCGCGCGTCACTCTGCTCTGCCTCGGGGCAGTCGTCTACTCTGGCCCCACCAGGAGCATGCTCGATTACTTCACCTACGTAGGCTTCCCCTGCCCCGAGCTCGAGAACCCTCTCATGTACTACCGTGAGTATGCTTTTTAGTCTCCACTGCGACTATATGCTGCACCTGGCACATACATGATCCAATATATAGCTATATTGGATGCTTCTTGCCTGCGCGGATACGACTTTCGCAATTGCGGATTTTTACCTGCGCTTAACTTTTTTTGCCGAGCTTTTTATCATTTTCAGACAACACAATTATTGCTGCGATGAAGGAGCAGTGTCAGTCGATATATATATCTCATTGAGGAATTTCAAACTTCTATTTTTGCTTGAAACAGCAGATATCCATTATTCGACATTTTAAAAATATAATTAATAAATTTGTATATATAAATTTGTCAGCTTTATTTAAATAAGTACTCTTGTCGCTTGTAACAGTTTGTCTGTCGACGGTGGACAGACGCTCGCGCGATCGCTTCCTCGAGTCAAACCAACAGATATCTGTGCTCGTGGACAAGTTCAAAGTCGAGGGTGGCATATTCCTAAAAGAGGGGCCGGCGTCCACCCTCGCCAACAGCCACATAAAGGACGCACAGACGCCCACCTCCTCGCTGACACCCACGCCCATCGGCATGTCCCACAAGTCGCTGCAAAATCGCGGCATCAAGCCAGGCTGCTTTTCGACCCTTCTGGCGCTCTATTTGTTAGTAACTTAACTTAGTTTATCATTTTTATTAAGAACGGAGAACAAAATTATCAGAAAACATTGAAATTTCAAGGAAAAATAGTCTATCATGTCCGTTATTTTGTTATATATGTTTAGGAGAAGTCTGGCAGCCACTTTTGCCTGTAACAAGTCTGGCCTTAGCCACTTTGGCTCAAGGATCTTCTTGCTGCCCTTTATTCTTTCCCTGCTCAGTATTCTCTACTCCCACTCGAAGGAACAGCAGTCGATGATATTCTTGCAGACAACGGGACTCATGTTCAACGTCTTGGTGCTATTTTACTTTGCCGGTATCGCAATAACTGCACTCTTGTGTAAGTCTCTATATATGTACCTATAATAAAATAAAATAAAATAATAAAATTCCTTATTTTAAAAATTTATAAATTATTCAAAAAGGGAAAGAACTAAGGAGTGTAAATGTTTTTTTTTTCTTTAGTCCCCGGCTTCCGAGCTCGCTACTACCAAGAGAAGCGCGAGGGTCTTTACGGTGGCGCAATGTTCATTACCTCGTACACCTTGTTAAGCTTGCCGCTCAGCTTCCTCTCGACGATCATGAGCGTAGGGATTCTGGTACCTATTCTTGAGCTTGACATTGTCACCTGGATCAAAGCAAGCGGTATTCTCTGGGCATCCTTCGTTGCGACAGAGCAGGTCACAGTAGCCGCGTTGATGCTCATCAAGAGGCCAATGAGCGCGGCTATTGCCATACTCTATGTCGCTCTCGTCACTCTTGTCGTGGCGTCCGGTACGGTGAGAAGCTTGAGGTAAGTCTAGATTTCCCAGTCCCTCCCTTCATTTTTTATCTGCAGGAAAATAAGCTGCTTCAATAATGCCTATCGGATATAATTGAGTTTAGGAATCTACCGGATTGGATGGCCGCGGTGTCGACTGCGCTGCCGGCGCGGTATGCTTCTCTCGCGCTTAATCAGCTGGCCATCGAGATGGATAACTTTAAGAATCTTAATTACAACGATACAATTACCTGCCCGGGAATCCCGGAACTTTGCAGGTATAAGGATGGAAGCTCGTACCTCAGAGAGAGATACACCAAGGAAGCGGAAAACATATCCCAGGTGCTAAACGTAGAGCTGAATTTGTTGATTTCCCTGGCTTTCTCGGTAGGCCTTGTTATTTTGAACAGTGTATTGTATCTCTTGCCACTGCCGGCTACCGTAAAAGCTAAATTTAGAGAGTAATTCAGAGTGACCGATAAAAAAGTAACTTATTTTTTTAATAAATTTTCAAATCGAGAATATGCAACTTTGAATCATAAGTATATTGAGGACTGAGTTTTTATCGACTGTTACATCGTTATTTTAATCTATTAGATATAGATTTGATCAAGAGCTTGACAATAATTTTAACTTTTATTTTAAATTTTAAGAAAATTATTCTTTAGCTTTTAGAATAAGTAAATAATATTTTAAATAATTTTTATCGATTGTTATACTATTATTTTAGCCTATTTTAGGTAGATTTTATCATAAGCTTAAAATTAATTTTAACTTTTTTTACATTGAAATCGTTTAGTAAGAAAAATAGTCTTTAAATTATAGAGTAAGCAAATAATTATAAACTATTTATCTTAATATACTATATAGTTCGTATTTATTGTAAATTACATATGTATGCGACATATGTACATGTAAAAAAAGTCGTACTTTGCATTTATTTTACAATCTTCATCGATATAAGAATATGTACATTAAATCCCACAACGCGCTCTTAACAGGAATAAACATTCTTAACAAAAATCAGCTTACATATCTATTTTTTAAAAATATAAGTTTTTAATTTTCAATCTTCCACCTGTCCCATTTCTTTGATTTCATCTGCAACAATAAATTCACAACCGGTAGAGCTGACGACCTCACTAATATCGACACCCTTCGCAACTTCAATAAGCTTAAGTCCTTGACCTTTCATAACTTCAAATACAGCCATGTCCGTGATAATTAAATCAACACATTGTTGACCTGGAATTTTTTAATATGCATTTTAATAAATGTACTTATTTTAGGAAAAATTCAGTTAAAGTATGTACCTGTTACTGGTAAAGTACATTCAGGCAAAATCTTTGGACTTCCATCTCGAGCTTTGTGTTCCATTGTAACAACGACTTTAGTTTTTTCAGCTGACACTAAATCCATTGCACCACCCATTCCTTTTACTAATGTTCCAGGGATCATCCAGTTAGCTAGATCTCCTTTTGCTGATACCTGCATCGCGCCTAAAATTGTTAAGTCGATGTGGCCACTAGAACATAAAAGTAGATGTAGTATTTACCACCAACTGAATAGAATAAATTTTATTTATAACTTGTGTATTAATATACCCTCTTATCATGGCAAAACTTTCGTCACTACTGAAGTAGGAGGCACCTGGGAGAACTGTGACTGTTTCTTTTCCAGCATTAATAAGGTCTGGATCGACTTCGCTTTCATCTGGGAATGGTCCAAGACCCAAAATTCCATTTTCAGACTGTAATGTTACTTTTACATTTTTTGGAATGTAATTGCTGGCCAGCATTGGTATACCAATGCCTAAATTAGCTACTCATAAAAATCATCATATTAGTATTAAATTAAATTATTTTTAAAATTGATAAAAACACTGAAATAAATAATATATTCTTAAACATACCATACATTCCATCTTTGAATTCAAGTGCTGCTCTTTTTATTATTCTGTTCCTTGCTTTGCTGGCAGGTGTAACTTTGGCAGGTTTAACTGATTGTTTTGTGGAACGTTTCTATAAATAAAAAGTAGTTTATTAATTTTATTAAAAAAAGATTGTTATTGTAAAATTTAATTATTTTATTAACTCTCATTTTATTAAATATTGATAAAAAATCAAACCTCAATTCGTTTTTCATAAGCTGCTCCTTTGATAACTCTATCTACATAAATTCCAGGCACATGAACATGATCTGGATCTAACTGACCAACAGGCACTATCTCTTCAACTTCTGCAATTGAAATCTTTGCTGCTTTACACATGGCTGGATTGAAATTTCTTGCTGATTTTCTAAACACTAAGTTTCCAGCTGTATCAGCTTTCCATGCTTTAACAAGTGCAAAGTCTCCAGTAATGGCTGTTTCCATTATGTAGTTTTTGCCGTCAAATTGTTGGGATGATCGTGGCTCACCAGATATTTCTGCATTTCCATCTTTATCGTATTTTACAACAACGTTTCCTTCATGAATAATGGTTTCTAAGCCTACATTAAGAAATCATATTAATGTATTAAGTGAATAATTTTATAATTCTGAAAATAAATTTATCATTTATTATTATAATCTCTTACAAATTTTTATTAAAAAGCAAGTTAAAAAAGGATAATTTATCGTTTTAAAGTGATTATCAATATATGAAATTTTTTTCATTTAAATCTCATTAAATATTAATGACCCTAATTATCATTCAGTATCAGATACTGCTTAGCATATTTTATACAATGTTTATTGAAAAAATTTCAGATATTATATGTTCAAATATAACAAAATTTAATTAATTGAATTTTTGCAAACACATTGTACTTTTTAATAAAAATATGTCTTTTAAAATCTACTCACTGGTAGAGTTTTGTACTTTTAAGTTAATAATGTAGAATGAAGTTTTATCAGTTAAAGTAGTAAAGTAAATATTTGTTTTAACTCAAATGAAAGATATATTGCAAGTTTACCTGTAGCTGTGTAAAAGGCAGGAATACCAGCACCACCAGCTCTTACACGTTCTGCCAAAGTACCCTGAGGTGTTAATTCAACTTCCAGTTCGCCGCTCAGGTACTGTTTTTCAAATTCCGCATTCTCTCCAACATAAGAAGCAATTATTCTTTTAATCCTATGTTCTTTAAGTAACTTTCCGAGACCAAAATCATCAACTCCTGCATTATTTGATACAACGACTAAGTCCTTGGAACCTCTTTTTAATACAGCTTCAATAAGATTTTCCGGTATTCCACACAGGCCAAATCCTCCTACTAGAAGTTTAGCTCCATTAGGGATATCTGAAACAACTTCATCGGCTGATTTGAAAATCTTTCCATCTCCTTTTGGAGCTGGTAACTGCTCGACTTCATTTTCAGTTTCAGGAACATTGGTTTTTGTTGCAAAATTAACAGTGAATACCTGAAAAAGATTAATATTGAAACAAGATTGAATGAAGAACTTGATAAGAAAAGAGAAATCAGAAAGAATGATAAAAAGAAAGTCACCCTGGTTAATTTATGTAGTTTATAAGAGTCAAAGTCAGTAGTGGTGGTACGTAGAAATAGTAACCTGCCAAATCTACTTATCGTAAAGGCCATTTTATCAACTAAAAGACCGCAGCAGCCACAGAGCTCGAGAAGGCAGATGTACTTAGCTCGCTAGTGATATGTTTAAATTCGTAAAAATGTAATCTGAACGGTAGAGCCGGTCGGTCCTCCCCACTTGACGAGCAATTTATCAGTCTCGTTCGAGGACTGATACCGCACTGGCGGTAAGCAGCAAGACGAGTGGGCAGGAAAGTCGAAAAATAAGATCTGCATATATGTTGAGAAGAGGAAAACAAGGAGGCAAGATCCCCCCACCCACTTGTAATAGCCGTACCGGCTCTCTCCGCCGTTACTAGCTCAGAATCAAGGCGATCGACCGAACTGGCTAAAATTTGCAAAACTTGTTTTTCATTCGAATACTTAAGCTAAGTAAGTAGTCGACATTCCGGAGGCGCGACTCTGATGCGGTATATGATCGTATATGTGAGTATAGTATATATATAAGTATGCGTATCTTTCTTGCGCGCGCGCTCGCTCGGACCCCCGTCGGTATATAACCTCAACCTCGGCTGATATATCTTTGAACAAGTATTACGTAATGTGTTTTGTAAAAACAGCTTGTATTTTAATACTAAGTATTATTATCAGTCTATTTTTGGATGTTTGCGCATATCTGATTGGTTTTTGCGATCAAGGAGGAGAACTGGATATGTAAATAAATTGAAAGTCTATATTTTTGTTTCTATTATATTTTACGTTCGTTATTAAAAACTCAATGTTTTTATATCAATTTTCATTTTCTTTGTTATGGAGAAAAATTATATTATTTTTTGGGCTATTATTTATTATCATTATCATTGAGATAAAAATATGTTTTCAAATTTTCGCCATTTTTTTTCAAATCGATTTCTTTCTCGACCAATCGAACTTCTATTCGAGCCAAGTTATTATAGCGCGCAAATTTAAACATGCAGATGCGGTTACTTGTATAAGTATAGGTATCTATCTACATACATACGTTTTTGATCAAAATAAAGGCCTAACAATGAAAAAACTGATTTTAAAATATAAATTTTTATAAATCGTCAATTTTAAAATTTAATGTTTTGACAAAACTAAAAGATTGATATTATAGTGAAAGATAGGAAAGAAGAATATATAAAAAATATAATTTTTGAAGTACGATTTGCTTTATACGTTATATAGTTAGTGATAAAGGGGATGATAAGAGCGTGAAAATGGAGTAAAAAGAAGGGGGGTGCCTTTGAATATGTCCTTGCACCTTGTGGATTCCTCCTCTGGAATGAAAGGACGACATCCTCTGGGAATTTTATGAGCCGGAATCTATTGTTGTATGTATTACAAAAGATTGGATGGGTGCAAGTGCAAGTGGGAGCTGAAATAATTCATCACAGAATTTTGTTGATTTATGTAACGTTTTTCCATTAAACAATTATATTTTGTCGAATCAAAAGTGTCGTAAACATTAATTCGATCAGTTGGGAAAAACTTATTTTCTAAAGATATTACATGTTTATAGACCGAAAAATAGTATAAAAATATGAGCTTCTCGAGCTTACTGGCATTTTAACGTGAATAATTGAATAAATTGTTGAACAAGTTAATGGAACGATTTTTCTGAAGAACAGACTATGTCCGCTTCTTGTTAAAAAACTGATTTAATTAATGTTTACGAGATAATTTTTGGGTTTCCATTTAAGATTCTGTATAGATTTCTACCTTATCTTTTGACTTGGCCTTAAAAGTATTTCCATAGCTAAATATACACAGATATATAGGTATATGAAGCCAGTATGTAATAAAAAAAAAAGTCTATATAAAAAGAGAACTAGAGTTGGCCGAAATATTTGGAAAAAAATAGTCTGTCGAAAAATATGTCGAAAGGAGCGGCAATAAAAATGTCGAAAGGGGCAGTAGACAGTCGCGACATTTGGAGCTCTCCGGGGCGGCAAGCGCAATACCTTAATGGAGTCCGTGTCGGTGCTGCATGGACAAAATCGACTTTTATATATGATGATCGTCCCTCAAGAGAATCGTAATCGTGAAGCTTTAAAAACGATTCCTCCAGAGAGAGAGAGAGAGAGAGAGAGTGAGGTAGCGCAAAGCGGTCTATATAGGTGCGCGCGAGCCGTGACTGTCGCTGTCTCGCGCGAGCCTGCGCACTCTCGAATCGATATCCGGCAATCCGGCGGCGAGCCGCGCGAGGGCCGCGTGCCTTACTATATATAGTGTAGTATAGTAGTAGTCCATGCGCTCGGCAACCACACCTTTGAGCCTCCCCCTTCTGCCTACTAGAGCTAAGGGTAGAAGTAGGAGCAGAGCGGCGGGGGTGTGCAGTGAGCAGTCTGCGAGTCAGCGAGCAGCCGGCCGGGAGATAGCTTCTCGCGCGCGCGCGACTAACGAGTCGTCTGCAGATCAGGCTCCCCGAGCCTGCCGCTTATGCTACTCTACTCGCATATACACTATACTATATAGGTATACATATATGTGCCATCCTGCAACTCTGTCTGTGTCTCTGGAATACTTGTTGTGCTTCTCTATATATATAAGTATAAGTACATGCTGCTCTCTTCTCTTCTTCTCTGCTCTAGTGCTCTCTCGATGCTCGCTTATTTCTTTTTTCTTTCTTCCTTTCTTCCTTCCGGGCCGGGCTAATTTGTTTGTTTTTCTGTTCGCGCGCCGAGTTGGGCTTGGCACGAGGGTAGGATGATAACGACTGTATTACTAGGGGCGCTTTACCGCGATCACGGACTAAGTCTCAAGAGTGCAGCTCAATACTTTTGTGCGTGCGGAACTCGCTGTGCTGCTGCTGCTGCTGCTGCTTCATTTTTCTTTGACTTTTTAATCGCCTACTTTCGGCAGGTTCGCTGCCTTTACGAATCTTTATTCAATTGATTTTTCATGTTAAAATCTAAATTTTCATTACGTCTTTCATTCAAGTGCTTATTTCATTAATATTATATGCGCCTAATGATTTTTTCTTTGATTTTTGGCATATTAAAAATTATATTAAAAACATCATTGCTTTCGATGCTATTTCAATTAATTTTATTTTCATTAAAGCTCTCTGTATTAAAGTTTACATTTTTTCTAATAACAAACATGTTGGAATAAAAATAAATGTTAGTTGATATATTTAACAGGTTAAATAAAAATTGACTTATCTAGTGGAGAATTGAGGTGAAAAAGAAGTAAAGAATGGAGGTAAAAGGCCGCATCGCTCTCGTGACGGGAGCAGCCACCGGCATTGGCAGGTGTTACGCCGAGGAATTGATGAATCAAGGAGCCAAGGTATATACTCACCCTTTTTCTCGCTCATACAGACAGTTCTTTAAATACGCTCGCTTTTAATGCATTTAATGCTAAATTTAATGTATTTAATATTTTTAAATATATTTTTTCCTAAAAAGTATTTTAATATACTTTATTTTAAATAGGCCCTTAAAATGGTTGTATGTGAATTGAAAAAAATTTTTATTCATATAAAGAAATATGTCTTTGATATATACTTACTGGCGATTGAATGTATATATGTATACTGCACAGATTAACGAAATATTTAGAGTATATAAATTTTATTTTTCGATATTATAATTCGAATATGTCGAATTTTTGAATTTGAATTTTAAATTATTGAGAAAAGCTTTTAATATTTAATGAAATATTTGAAAGGTCTCGATATGCGACATTAACGCAGAAGAAGGCGAAAAGCTATATCATACTCTGGCGTCCCGTCACGGCAAGGAGCGAGTCTTGTTCTGCCAGTGCGACGTCACCGACTTTCCACAGTTCGAAGGTATAGCTACATACATTAGACTGTTTTTTGAAATCAGAATTTATGTTTCTCTCGCTCAAAATCGATGAGTATTTATATAAAAGCCTCTGCTTTTGTCGATTTTTCTAGAGTCCTTCAAAACTACGATCGCTACATTTGGCCACATTGACATTGTTATAAACAATGCGGGCATTATGAATGACAGATTTTGGGAACTTGAAGTTGACATTAATCTTGTAAGTTGTGTAATTTATTGGTACAAAAATTATTAACATGATGTGAAAATCTCCATTTGTCTCGCTATTAATTTTCACATTTCAAGCTTGTTTCAAGCTGTTTTATTTATTTACTTTACTATTCTCAATAATAATGCTATTTATAAATATGATTATAATTTGAAAAGCTTTGACTATATTTTATGAATAATGATTTTTATCTTAAATATATGTTATTATGTAAAGGCTAATTCAAATGATTGTTCTATATTAGAACGGTGTAATTCGCGGAACGCTACTGGCTCAACGATTTCTAGGCATCGACAAAGGTGGAAGAGGCGGCGTAGTCATAAACACCGGAAGTAATACCAGCTTCAATCCGTACGTGAGCGCCCCGATTTACTCGGCTACCAAGGCCGCAATTGTCAGTCTCACGAGAGCTTTTGGAGTAAGAACTATTATTAATTAAACATAATGAATGCCGCCGCTTTATAACAGCAAATGTATACTTGCGAGAATTACTTCGCTCTGATCTCTTTGAATTTAGATTTTAAATTAAATTTTCTTATCATTTGCTATCGCATTAAAGAGCAGAAGTTAAAAACGATTGTACACATATAAGTACTCAAGAGTACTTTACAAGTATACTCACAACATAGGAATAAAAAATAAAAAAATTATGTACAATTAAAATTTTGCCATAGGATCAGTATCACGTCGGCCTCACAGGGGTGAGAGTATTGGCAATTTGCCCTGGGGCCACGAAGAGCAATCTTGTCCGCGACGTTGGTAAGCAGCTTTTGGCGCCCCGTTACGAGGACGCCTGGCGCCGGGACACGGCCACCTCTAGTTCGCAGCCGTAAGTGCATCTGTCCAATCTCTTGGCAGAGCCTTTTCAGAAGACCGACAGAATTTTTAATCTTCGCCGATTTTCTGAAAATACTTCTTTTAACACACCTTTAAATTGTCCGATTATTAACCTTTCCGTACCGTATTTCGTCCTGTAGGACCCACTTTCTTCAAGATGCTGTAGAAAACCGAAATTAAATAATTTCTTAAATCTACCGATTTACAGCATCTTGAACAAAGTAGCTCCTACAGGACCCATACGGTACGAAAAGGTTAAATTTCATCATATTTATTAATTTTTTATATCCCATCTTTTTATGCGCTAATGAATTAATTGATCAGTTTAAGTTTTTTTAAAAAGCGGACAAATTGTTTTATTTTCTTTTTATAAATTCTGAAATTCCATTATGCCGAGAAAAATTTCTTGTTTTAAATTAAGGCTTGGTAACCGACATAATTTTCTAGAATACATTCCTATTTTGTTACTTTTTCTATGTTCATTTTTTTTTTTACAATACTCAAATATTTTTTGTTCTTTTTTTCAATTAAATTTAAAGTTTCAAAATATATAAAGGTTAAACTTTTTTTCATTTTTATTTTATTTGAATCGCTATAGAAATTTCAATATTACTGTAAGAAGTAATATACATGCACGTAAACAATAATGACAAGAGTAAAATAAATTGCAAAACTTTAAATTTTTAAATATTATAATAAAAAAATAAGGTTTATAAATATTGATAAAAACTTTTGCCTACGTTTGATTTGATAACGATAAAAAAATTTATTGATTTTTCAGAACTGAGCATGTGGCAAAATCTTTGATTCATATACTAGCAAACGGCAAGAGCGGTAGTGTCTGGCTCGTGGAAAATGGCCAGCCTGCGCGTGAAATCACTTTTTCAAAGCATTGAATTAACAATTGTAATTACAAGCCGACCGACCCTCCGTTCACGCACTGACATACTGCAGTCGTCCAAAGAATAAACGAAACCGTCATGGACACTTCCTCGCAGCCCAATTATATGCCGTACCACAAAAAATCTTGTCTACATTTTTTAAATGCAACTAAGTAACGATATATAGGATAATAATATTAACGATATATTTGCGACGAATAAATAGAGATATTTTAACTGCGGTCAAATAAAAGTTGGAGCCGATGTAAGATCTTACAGTGTGCGGTTGAAATTCGTGATATTGTCCGTATTTTTAAAATAGTGTTCAATTCTTTTATATCTTTTTAGTAAGAGGAAAATAGCAGGAGAAAAACAAAACTTACATTGAATTTTGTGCCACAATTTTTAAACGATGCGGAGTACAATTTTTATAGGCAAATTTATATATAAGCAATTTTTGGTCATAAATAGTTTATACGGCAACTTTGATAAGACTATTGTTTTTGTAAAATTTTATTATATGCCAAAGAACAAGTTAAAATCAACAAACATAAACATTAATAATTGAGCAAACATAAACATTTTTAATCATGCGACCTTCATATCTATTGTTCGTAGATTTGAAGCTCGCAAAATAAACGTCACGCGTGATCGACACCTTTGATATTTGATATTCGAATATCATGCGAAAGCGCGTCCACTGGGCTATTTTATATCATATTGTGATGCGATTAATCAAATTATAACGTTCATCAATCGCACAATAAGAGCACAAAGAGTGATGCATTTATGATCATTATTGTCCACTTTTCTACAAAACGGTGGAATATAACCGCATATTTTATAAACAATTTCTACGACGCTTATACCTAAGGCTGGGTGATCAATTTTTTAAAAGAGGGCAACTCAAAGTTCGTAACTTGTTCCAATTCTTAAATGAACATTTGAGTTTTCTGGATAGATTTTAATGATGCTTTTGCAATACTTATATTCAATAATTGGCTTCTGTATGGCAATCTTTCGAAATTTAAATTATAATAGAAAACTTCAAGGTTGAACGAAATGTGCAAAAGAAAGTAAATTAAATTCAATGCACTCGATACAAGCGTGAACTAATCTTTCTATCTAAACGCATACCGCTAATAGATTATGAGCATGAATAATTTATGAAATGCATTTCTCTAATCTGTGATATAATCGGCTTATTGCAATCGGGTGCACATTTAATTAATATTTCGCTGCATAAGAAATTTATCAAATAAAACCAAACAATATTTGCTTGAAACGATACTTTCCTAATATAAAATAAAATCAAAATACGTAATTATTGAAACTCTTTTATACTGTCATGTTCAGAAAATAGAAATGATAAAGAATAATCCTTTGAACATTTGTAATGCAACCTAAAATAGAACAAGTATACTGTGCCGCAAATTAAGCAAAGTAAAAGTGTTCGAATTTTAATACTTACATTAGGTATTTTTATCGAGTAATTCCTATTCGAGATATTTTTTATAGAATTATTTTTAAACGAAAAATAATCTCGTAAAACTGTGCTGTGTGTTGTACATTACTCCTACGCTATAAATAATTTTTTGTGTTCCTCTAAGTGTTGCAAGTAAACAGAAAGCAAGCTTAACAATTTACCGTTTATCTACTCAACTTAAAGCTTCGATTTAATCTCCGTTCCACGAAAATTATATTAGCTGCCTGTATAAAGCGGCGTATGCACGCGTTAAGTGTTTTTTGACTGTTACAAATATGTATAGAAAAAATGGCTAAGTAATAAAAATTGCAAAAGTTCGAATATTTATGTGCACGCGTAATATATAAATTAATTTCTGCACAAAAGTTGATGGGAGAAGTATGTTATATCGGTTTACTGAAGACGGTATGTACTAAGTGTCAGTCATTACAAGGAATGAGGCACCGAAGAAATTTTAAATCTGAGAGTAAGAAAAATTATCTCCTCGAAGAATCTATATGTCTGCATATAGGTTTAATTGGAATTGTTGATTTTAATGAATTAAGATATTGTTGATTTTCGTTTTTATCTATATATGTAAAATGTATTTATGTTTTGCTGCGCTCGTATATTAGATACTGCAAGCCTTGAATAAAAATGCATTAGCTTTATGGATGTAGTGTACTTTTACTGTACCTTTATTTTTTTATTTACTTTAATTATCGATGACACCAAAAGATATCTTCATGTAAAATTATCTATATATTTTAATGTTTTCTTTGAATGTTTTGCTTATTATTATTCCTTTAAAGAACTTGTTCTAAAAAAAGTGTTTTAGTCGTGATCTTCCTTTGTCTTATTAAACGTAAATAAAAATTCTAACCAAATATATCATTTGAAATCTTTTTGATATATTTTTGTAAATATGAAAGAGTTGGAAATTTTAGATTGTAAATTAATTCAAATGTCTTTGCATAATTAAAATTACTAGTATTCTAGAGTAAGTATAGCTATGCTCCATTGCTCACAGAAGATAAGTAGGCTCTTCCTACTACCTAATCGAAAAAATTTCAGGTATTATTGTTTGACAATAATTACAAATTTTAATAAATTAGATTTAATTTTCCTTATTTGTACTATCACTTTTTTATCACAGCCCCGAGTTAAAATTCTTTTACTTATCCATATAATTTTTAATAATTGAAGTTTTTTTTATTTGTATTGCAATTTATAGATTATTCATTCTTATCATGTTCATTTAAGATTTAAGATTGTCCAATTAAGAATTTGTTGGAATATTATTTATTTTTAATGAAATATAAACATAATCTGTAAATTAAAATAAAATATACTTTGATGCAATTGAATTAAAATGATTGTACACTGAAACATTACGACATAAAAATATAGAAAATAATGTATAATATATTTTTTTGATATTCAAAATAGAAAATAAACATTTATCTACAAAGTTAATAAAACCAAATTTTTAAATTAAAAACTTTTAAATTATTAAATGTTCTTCTTAATATCTTGATGAAAAAATCTTCTTCCATTTATGCAATGAGAGTACTGGTAAAGTACAGTATAATGTATAACGGGATTTTTCACTTTTCCTAAGTCAAATTTAAATTATTCATACTATGATAATTAAAAATATTATACGAACACCTCTCTCTCTCTCTCTCTCTCTCTCTCTCTCTCTCTCTCTCTCTCTCTCTCTCCCTCTCCCCCTCTCTC